>JAOZJS010000640.1:0-24157 GCA_025882695.1 Amerodectes protonotaria
GAAGAAGAAGATCGCCGTGCCCGCGAAGAGGCACTCCGTGCAGCTCGCCGCAAGGATAAAAAATAAAATTTGTCTTTTTAATTCTGCTTATTTTTCCAATAATAATTATGTTGAATAATAATTTTCATTCATATAATCTTTATTAAAACATCATTATTATCATTAAAATCATTAAAATCATTAATATCATTAATATCATTAATATCATTTCCTATTTTCCTATCCTAATGGAAGGAACCATGAGGTCCAATTTATTAGGTACATAAATTGGAAGGGATAAAGGCTGGTTTTAAAAAACGGATTTCTGAAAATTTCCGGCCAGTTGTTTGTACATCTATCTCTTAGGGCCTAGATCGAAGAGAGCGAGTCAGAATATATCTTGACCTTCTTTGTTTTCATCAGGCAAAGTGTGGCTAAGCATTTTTTGATGGCCAAACCAAAACGAAATAATTAACTCATACATTGCATCCATCAAATAAATGAATAAATAAATAAATAAATGCAGTTGGCTTCACTGCATTGCATTTTCTGCTGCCACCTGTTGAATCAAGTATGAAACCAACCACAGGGGACTACCACTTGTTGAATCAAATATGAAATAAACATCAGGGGGCTACCACCTTTTGAATCAAATATGAATCCAACCTGAGGGGACTGTCACCTGTTGAATCAAATATGAACCAGGCATCAGGGGGCTGCTACTTGTTGAATCAAATATGAACCCAACCGGAGGGGACTGTCACCTGCTGAATCAAATATGAACCAGGCATCAGGGGGCTACCCCCTGTTGAATCAAATATAAACCTAATCTCAGGGGGCTGCCACCTGTTGAATCAAATATGAAACCAACATTAGGGGGCTGCCACCTGTTGAATCAAATATGAAACCAACATTAGGGGGCTGCCACCTGTTGAATCAAGTATGAAACCAACCACAGAGGGATGCCACCTGTTGAATCAAATATGAAACCAACATTGAAAGTCGGCTTCACTGCATTGCATTTTCGGCTGCCACCTGTTGAATCAAATATGAACCCAACATTGAAAGTTGGCTCCACTGCATTGCATTTTCTGCTGCCACCTGTTGACGAAAATATATCCAACTTCAGTGCTGCCATCTGCTGACAAGTTTTTTTTGCCGATAGATGGTATGTTTGGCCCACTTTCCCAATCTTTGATTTTCGACCACATATGGCTTCAATAGTTCCCCAACCCTCCGATTGAACCTTTCCACCAAGCCTGTTGATTGATGATAGGCAGTTATCGTGTGCAAGCTGATACCATGTTTTTGACAAAAATCTTCAAATTCCCGGGCTTCAAACTGATCAGGTGTGGTCCTCATATTCACCAAAAAGACTTGTTAAAGACTTGTTAGAATAATCTATGCTTGAATTTGGTGGAAGAATGTTGTGCCCAGGAAAAACCGAATATGTTAGGTCATTTCCATTGTTCATTTTCATTTCCATAGCAAAGGAAAAAAGCAGATTAGGGCTATCTAGGGTCTTCCAGCTCTAGCTATGTCAGATAGATTTAAAATAAACGAAAAATAATAATAATAAATTAATAACTTACCACGAGGACATGCAAAACAACCATCCAGGACGAGAGCCAGTATGCGAATGATCGACCGTCCAGGACGAGAGCCAACGTGCGAATGAACAATTGTCCAGGACGAGAAATATTGGCAAAATATTTGATGAGTTGAGTTCAAAATATGGCGACGATAGCATCGATGACTTGAGTTTGAACTTTTGTATCGGCCACAACGGGACTCCAATTCGAAGAGCTTGAAAATTTTTTCTCGCGTTGGTGCGAATAGACCTGCTGAAAGAGTTAAAAGTTTTCCGGGAAGTTTTTTCGCTATACTCTGGTTCCGCGAAATCCCTTCAGATGGCGCAGAAAGTCAAAGTCATCCATATATTTTTATGAGTGCTGGCATTGTCTCGGATGTTTTTGTGGTGATTTTAGTGTGGAAAAAAATATTAAATGGAACCATCGGGAAAAAGTATCATGGGGTATGAAACATTGAATGAATCGCATGATGAAAGCCTTAAACGACTGAATGATTGCCGGCAAAAATTGTTCACACAATTGGAAAAATTCGATTTTCAGCCCGAAAAATATGAGAAATTTCAAAAAGATTTGCAAAAGGATTTACATGAAGCTAAAAACTTTTTGGACAAGTTTCAAAATCAAACTCAAGTGTCCCAATTGCTACCAATCACAAATCAAAAGCTGATCGCTCAAGTTTTATTGAAAAAACGAGCCAAACTGATCATAGAAATGCTAAATTCTACTCATAAATCTGTTGTTGAGGTCAGAAAACTGCTCAATCGAATCAAAAATGATTTTAAAAAGATTAACAGAGGTATTCTAAATGAAAATATTAAATTATTGCGCAAAAATTTTGCCCAAATCATCAATGTTTTCAATGTTTTGTTATTGATTGAAATTGATCACGATTCTGTTTTATGCAAGAATTTTAATGATTTTATCCAAAATACGAATTCCGCCATCTTGGAAACAATAAGTGATGTTTTTGTTTGGTCATTTCGATTTGTCCACTGGCCATTGATGACATTGGAAGATTCGGATATCTCGATCCAAGAATCTGATTTGAATTTATTCCAATTGTTATTGAGCTTTCTGATAGAACTAAAAACCGGTGATTATGTTGGAGAAACCGTGAAGATCAAAAACAATGTTGTCAAAAATTTACCAATATTCAGGCAGAATGATGAGACATTTTCTGTTCCAATCAAATTAATGATACAGCCATTAATCAAACGTTTTCATTACCATTTCATCAATCCAAATAGCATGCTTAACAACTTAGAAAAGGTGAGATTTTTTTCAATAGTAATCATTGTTTTGATATTTAAAATTGCCAATGTTCTCTTTCTCCTACAGCCGGAATGGTACCTGTGTCAAGTAGAACAATGGATCACCCGGAACAAACCATTTTTGGTTGAAAATGTCGATTCGATTCTGTCCAAACACTTCGATTCCTCGAAATCGTTTGAAAGCTCTAAAGTAATTTCCCATTAATTGGACATGTTCCTCTCGGATTCATTGTTATTTTGTCATTTTAGTATCAATTCATATGTCTACTTCTGGACATGGTCCAAGAAAGACTTAAAAAAGATTTATCACAATTGGCTGACAATCATCTGCTTAGTTTGACCATTGATGAATTAATCCTGTTCGACAAACAAATCATCATGATTGCTCCAGATATTTATGAAAAGAATCCATCGCTAAATCCATTAGTTTTATTGCTCGAAGACCGACAAATCAGGAAAAGATTCACTCAAATTGAAAAGAATAGTATAAATCATTGTCCAACAATGATTGAATGTAATCTGATTGCGTGTATTTTTTTTCATACTTTCAGAGTTGAATGAATTTATCGAATCTATATTCCAGTCGGAAACATCATGGTCTTTAAGGTATAGCCAAGAAACTAATGAAGATGATGAACATGATAACTTTTTGGTGTGCGAAGCTGCGGATAAATTTACGTTGATAATCCAGAACTTGATCGGTATTAATTGTATCCTAACACTTGTTTGTTGTATTTATTTTAATTTGGAAATATCACCCGTATCCAGAACGATCAACATTTATACCGGACTCTGTATACAAGGCGGGACTTTTCGATTTGATCATTGATACTTTTGATGATTTTCGGCTACGTCTAAGTCAATTGATCCATGATTATGATGAAAATTGGCCATTCAGTCAGAAATTCTTTTCAATTTTGAACACATTTGATTATTTGTTATCTTTTATTCGAGAATTTCCTGCAAATATTGTACGTTTTTATCGAATCGTTTATTCACATGGAATCTTAACCCATTGCTTTTTTTAGTTTTTACCTCCGCCGAATTCCGATGAAGAATACAGCGAGTATCGATTCCAAACATCCATAAATAACTTATCCAAAACATTCGAACATATGATTGAGGAAATATTTGAACGTATCGAAAGTGTAATTATTTCGGATTTCATGTCCGATCTGCTTGATTATAAAAATATGAGGTTTGGCACACTGATTACAGTGATTTCGGCTATGTTTCAATTTAATGAAATTCTTTCCAATGTTTTTCAGATGGAATTCAATGACAGTGGAATCTAGCAATCTACGGATGACCCAACAAGCTGTAAGATTGTTCTACAATGTTTCCACAAAAATCAATTTGATTAAAGCACGCATGTCATCTACCTTGTTCGAGGATTTTTTCTCTGGAATGGCAATCAAAATACAAGATATTTTGCTTGAACAATTTATTTTGAAAAAATACTTCAAACCAGGCGCAATCAATCAGCTTAGATACGATCTACAGAATGGCTTTGTCGTGTTCCAATTCTTTAGCAGGAAAATGCCAAACCATTTCGCCAAGTAAGCTAGTTAAGATTTAGCAATATCCATCTTTAATCTTGAATTTCGATTCGATTCTCAATGTTTAGAATTTTCGAATGCTTTCTGGTATTGGAATTCAGCCATAAAACATATCAGAATCTACGTGAACGTTATGAAACATTCAGCGAGCTGGAATTTAAAGTTTTTCTTCAAACTATTGGAATTTATACTTTGAAACCTAAAATGGTGATGGAAATCATTGAAAAACGAACAGGGCTCGATTTTTGATTCAAAAATTCATTTCTAAACTGATTGAGCAATTAAAAATTTGGATTTCAATCAAAATAATTCGAAAACTAATAGTTTTAATCATGTCGATTGAAAAACTTTGTGGGCCAAAGTCTACAGGCTCGAAAAAATGCTCTGATTGCTATTGCTTTGATTGATGTTATTTTACTTTTCATTGTAAAACATTCCGAGTAAAAATTGAATTTGAATATATAACGAAAATAAATTAAAAACATTATTTTAAAAATAATCTGGCCATTCCTGGAACAGGTTTTTGGGAGCTCTTGTTTGTTGTTGATTTGTTTTTCATGTCGTACATGGTTTCATTATTGTCCGATTCGTGATCTGGATTTTCGGAGCCTACCAAATCATAATATGATGATGATGATGAAGTTGATGAACAATCATCATCTAAATTGCTTAGGCAAAAAGCTGGCATCAACAACGAATTGAATATTGAACGATAAAAATCAATGGATAATTGTTCAACAATTTCTGCATCGATCGATTCCTTGGGATCTTGTTGTTGGACATCCGGTGTCAAATATATCACACCAATTCTACATGTTCCGGACTGTTTTGAAACAAAAAAACGAATCAGCATTCTCAAGAAAAAGAAGAACAATACCAGAATTATTAATACCAAATTTTGTAGAATATCTGCTGCTTCGTCATGTGATAAGTCGGTAAAATCCACCAAATTCACGCTTAGTATCATGTCTCCTTTTTTAAAAGCATCAGTTTTATCCGCCGGTGTTCCATCATGGATTCTGGCTATCGATATTGGAATGCCATATTCTTTGCCTCCCTATAGGGTTCAAAATTCGAATGAAACTTTTTATTTAGCTGAGCCAATCAAAATACAACAGCAAAATACAAGTTCGTAAAATACCGTGATAGAAATGCCCAAGGCTTTGTCCTCCAAATCCACAATTATAAAACGAAACAGTCCAACTTTCAGCCAGGATTTGCGGAAATTCTTAAATTCAATCGGTACCGATGAAGATGCATCGCTGCTGTTGTTTTTGGTGACTGTTCGCCCTTGATTTTGATCGGTCAGTTCTATGCTGCTTGACGATGTATCATTCTCGATCACGGGTTCGGGATCTATCACTGCCAATGATTTATTCGATTGAAACGAATTTATGAGGATGTTTTGCTGTGTTTCATCATTGGAATTCAGGGCTTGTGTTATTGTTTTGTATTTATTCAACAATATTTCCGTTTCAAGATCGTTCCAAACTTGATCAAAATTACTATCTTTTTTATCACGCGTCAACAATTGAATCTGTTGGACTCTTCCGGAAATTTGATTGTTCAAATATTGTATTAATAGACGATTGGTAGACAATTCATATTTAAGCAAAATGTTTTCTTTTTGTAGTGCCGAATTTTGGGATCTGAAATAATTTTCATAAAGATTAAACGGATTTTTTCAAGCAAACTAAACTCAAAGATCTACCTCAGACTGTTGATTAGTTGTGTTTCTTTAAAATTTTTATACACAACTCGAAACGCATTATGATTGACTCTTGGAATCGGCCTGAATTTTAATTGTTTCAATTGTTTACATTCCAAGTTGTAGATTAGATTTTCTTGGAAGTCCAAAGAGCTTTTTGGTTGATCATCAAATTTTCTCGTTGAAGCAATAGGTTGATTTGATTGGCGACTGATAGCCTGCAAATTTCGCTTTGAAGCTTTCCTACGTGGAAATTTGGCCAGTCGAGTGGAATTCTCAGATGCTTTGTGTTTGGAAGCTTTCTTATAACTTTCCGATTGGAACTTGCTTCCATTAGACGAAAAAACTTGATCAATTTTGCGGCTGAATTCCATAAATTCTTTATCAGATTTGAGATGAAAGTTTTCCATCTGAAATTGTTTTAGAGTTTCCTGAATTTCACCACAAAAAACAACATTCAAAAATATCTTTGCCAATGACTTTGAACAATACCTTGAAAATGAAACAATTCTCGGATAATAGAATTGTTTTACACATCAATTGTGCAAAACATAATGCCAGGATTGATAGTTGATCGTTAACATTATTGATGGATTGTTTCAGACCGTTGTAAATATCTTCGGCAAGAATCGGATCATCAATGTTGGTGATGAATTGGATTATACGATTCAAGCTACTCTTGGCATTGAAGAAAGCCGCATCGAATGTCTTCTCTAAGCTGCTCAACATTGCAACAATGATAAAGAATTGAAACAAATAGAACCAATATTCGATTTAGGTTATATGTGATTGCACTTTTTTTTAGCGAAACTCAATCAACTCCAGCTTCCACAGTATTGGGCTGTGCCAATATTTCGCATTCGATTGAGCTTGTTCAGAGCTGCTCATAAAAGACGATCCGAGAGAGATTGAGAATTATTATCAGAATTAGAATTCCAACAGAATGTTATTATCAAAAAAATACGACAAATACTTGAACAAAAGAAATAGAACTAATTAACTAAAAATGTTCGAATGGAATATATTGGGAAATTTATCCTAATCACAATCCACCGTGGCAAACGTATTTGATGTTGAGAAATTCGTCCACACCAAAATGAGAACCTTCACGGCCCAGTCCTGATTCTTTGACACCACCGAACGGTGCTTCACAACAGGATAGAATTCCATCATTGATGCCCAACATTCCAACTTGTAATTGTTGGGTGACTCTTTCGATTTGTTGATAATCTCTGGAATAGAAATAGCCGGCCAATCCACGGCGACAATCATTGGCCAATCGTAACACTTCTTCTTCTGTTTTAAATCTTGAAAAAAATAACGAACCAATCAGCGATGAGAAGAGCGATTAACAAATCGAGAACTCACCGAAATACGGCAGCAACTGGACCAAAAGTTTCTTCTTTAGCCACCAACATTTCTGCATTGGCGTTGGCTAGCAAGGTTGGTTCATAAAAACAGCTTTTTTCTCCGCCGATCGGTAGTCTTGTGCCACCTCTCAACAATTGAGCACCTTTTGATATTGCATCTTGAACATGGTTTTCGACTTTTTTCACAGCTTGTTCGTTGATCAACGGACCGACAGTAGTTTTTGGATCGAATCCATCGCCAACGATTAATTGAGATGACATTTGTTCGGATAAAGCTTTTAAAAACTGCTCATAAACACCATCCTGAACGAATATTCGATTGGCACTAACACAAGTCTGTACAAGGTAGCAAGAATGAACGAATCCCAACATAAATTTAGTGATTTCAAGCATCGAATCGAATGGCTTTTACCTGGCCAGCATTTCGGAATTTCGAAGCAATACATCCTTTTACTGCTTGATCAATGTCTGCCGAATCGAATACAATGAATGGAGCATCACCGCCAAGTTCCAAACAAACACGTTTAACAGTATTGGCGCTATTCTTCAAAAGCCATTTACCGACATCAGTGGAACCAGTGAATGAAATGACAGAAATATCAGGAGTTTCACACAGAAATGAACCAATCGATGGGGTTTGTTGTTTGGAGACTGGTACGATATTTATTACGCCTGCTGGAAAACCAGCTTTTTGTGCTAGCGCAGCCAAGGCCAGCACAGAGAAAGGAGTATCTTCTGGAGGCTTGATCACCACTGTACATCCGGCCGCCAATGCTGCGCCTATTTTTCTGGTTACCATCGCATTTGGAAAGTTCCACTATAGCAATAAAATGATCCAAATTAATTAATGAAAAAAAAAATGTTTTCCAATAAATATTTGAAAAAAAAATCATATAACCGGTGTTATGATTCCAGCCACTCCGATTGGTTCTTTACGATAGCTTATTTGTTTATGATTCCAAGGGCTTTGTAGGATTTCTCCGCGAATACGGCGAGTTT
The DNA here is from genome assembly GCA_025882695.1 of Amerodectes protonotaria. Taxonomy (NCBI): domain Eukaryota; kingdom Metazoa; phylum Arthropoda; class Arachnida; order Sarcoptiformes; family Proctophyllodidae; genus Amerodectes; species Amerodectes protonotaria. The sequence continues at coordinate 8,479 of JAOZJS010000640.1, forward strand.
CTTCGCCGAACCATTCCAGGAAGCTTGCACCATAGGTTATCTCACCACGAGATTCTATCAATGGTTTACCCATTTCAGCAGTCATCAATTGTGCCAATGCTTCAGCATTATCAAGCTGCAATGAGTATAAACGTTTCAACAATACACCACGTTCTTTGGCCAACGTTTGACTCCATTTGGGAAAAGCTTTTTTAGCTGCATCCACAGCTATTTTAGCATCGTCAACAGTACAATCAGCCACTTGACCGATTAGTTCTCCATTAGCTGGATTGAAAACATCGAATTTCCGACCATTGCTTGATGAACAAAAATTTCCATCAATGTAGGCTTGATCGAATATCAACGAACGATAAACATTGGTACCCATGGTTCGTGTAGAATTTAGGACCCGAAACAATTTAAACCTGGGCGTCAAGAATGCCTGAATCCTTATCAACATTTTGATGGGAATCGATATATTTTGTTTGTAACAATATCAAAATTTTTTTCACTGTTGGAACACTGACCTATGGGTACTTTTGGAGCTGAATTATTAAACAAAACAGAATCCTGGCCTTACTGAGTTGAAATAGTTCAAACAAATCAAGGTTGAAATCGGAGTTTTATTAGACTTCTCATTTTTTTTTTTGAAAAAATCAATTAATAGCAGATTCTCTTTTAAGGATATTCTTAATGATAATTTTAAACAGACACACTGCCTTCACGGAATTTCGTAGTGCTGATTTTGGCATTAACCAATACCGGAGTTTTTCGTGAAGTTTCCAATGCTTCTTGAAGCTTCTCCTTGATCTTATCTCTATCCTGTCCTTCCAATAACATTCCTTTAGCTCCCAGTCCTTCTGCAGCTTTTTCATAAGATGTGTAGGCGAGATTGCAAGCCACGTCTGAGCCTAACATCGGTACTTGTTCTCGAACAATCTGTGTCCAGCAGGCATCATTTCCAACCAATCCCATCACCGGTATTTTGTGGCGTACAAATGTATCGAATTCGATCAATGTATAGCCTACTGATCCATCACCATAGATAATAATCACATCGTGATCTGGTTTGCATAGTTTTGCTCCCAATGCAAAACCAGCTCCACAACCTAATGTACCGAACGCACCGGGATCAAGCCAACCAAGTGGACCACGTGGACGAAGAATATATGCAGCGGAACCAACAAAATCTCCACCATCAGCTATCATTATGGTTTTGTCGCCAAGAACTGTTTCGAGTTTTTGCAACATCTAAAACAGAATAATAATGATTAAAACATGTTCCAATTAATAAAAACCTTAAGACCTACATCTAATGGATTCAAATGTTCTTTTGGAACATCGGCTGCCATTTTGCTGGCATTCTCTTCTTTTTGTTTATCACGTCGTTGCAAATGTTCAACCCAAGTAGGATCAACTTTATAGGTGCCTTTGAGTGAGGTTGCAAGATCAACAAAAAACTTGGCCGTATCAGCTTGAACAGGCAAATCAAGATTCCAGAAAATTTTGTTATTTTTATACAACTGCTCTTTGTTACGATTGATGGCGATCATTTTGGATTTTTTGGAAAAAATACGCCCATACGAAAGACGGAAATCGGCAACGCTACCACCCAAAATAACCAGATCAGCTTCTTTCAATGCATCTTTTCTGGCTTGTCTCATATTGATTGGAGAATTCCTGCCAAGCAAACCACGAGACATACCGCCCAAATACGTTGGAATGCCAAGTTCCTGTAAAATTTGAATATTTAAATGATGGAATAATCAATAAATCTTTATCAATTTTTAGTCTACCTCGATGGCTTTTCGAAGATTTTCCGCTCCAACCGGAGGCAAAACAGCCTGTGAACCGAGTATAATTAGAGGTTTTTTAGCTTTGGTTAACATTTCAACCGCTTTTGAAATGTGATTCGGGCTAGGGAAAGGCACTTCAATCGGTAATGGAGTTAGATCCGGTTCTTCATCGAATGCTCCGGCGAATAAATTTTTCATATAAGTTTCCAAATACCAATTAACCGCTTTGCCAATCAAACCGGATCCACCGGAAGTCTGTGCAAATTCTTTACGGATGATATTCAATGGATAAAGCGTATCTATTGGTACTTCAACAAAAACTGGTCCAGGTGTACCGCTTTGGGCGATTTGAAACGCTTCTTTCAATGTAGGAACAATATCACGAAGTTTCGTGATGCTATAGCTTTTTTTAGTGATCGTTTTGAACAATGACAATTGATCAATATCTTGCAAAGCTCCACGATTTTTCAGCAATGATGCTGCTGCACCACCTAAAAGAATCAATGGTGATTCGGCCATTTGAGCATTCTTAACAGCTGTTACAGTGTTGGTCACTCCTGGACCAGCGGTTACCACGGCCACGCCTGGTCTACCGGAAACTCTAGCAGTGGCATCGGCAGCAAACACTGTATTGACTTCATGTCGGACATCGATAACTTTGATGCCAAGTTTTTCCGAAGCAGTTAATATTGGTGCAATATGACCACCGGACAAAGTGAACACATGACCGACACCATGGGACTTGAGCACTTGAGCGACCAATTCGCCACCATGTCTTGTAGAATTCGGATCCATTTTCTAATTGTTTGGGGAACAAAATTTTCAGTTAGGTTTACCAGTAAATGCAACTGCGCAAAAATAAATGAGACTATACTTTGCAAAAATGGTGGTAGAATATGTTTATATTACTGTTGAACCAGCGAATCATCTTTTCACGATTACAGAGAAACTTAATCAAATCAGCGAATGTTGAATGGTTAACAAACAAAAAAAACTTGATCAATAAATATGTGGCGATCGGGACTGTGGTTATCAATATTAAATACATCCACTGTAAACAGTAAAACGAAACGGAAAATATTAAAACAATTTTAATATTAATAAACAAATCAAATCAATAAGAAACAAAGAGAGAAACTGGGGAAAAAATCCAATAAATCCAAAGACTTCCCTCATGAACAGCTCAAAATGTTTACAGTCTTTTCTCTGTCCTGAATCTTGAGAAATTAGAATTTTGAAAAAGACGAATCAATTTACGGAAATTCGGCAACGTACACACACGCAAACGAACACAAGGAAAACGGTTAGCTGAAACCGTTTTAGTTCAGTATAACGATTGCAAAATTTGATATACCAAATATACTCACGTCAGATTTGATTGAACTAAATCGATGAAATCAAACAAACTGAAAAAATTATGCCAAAGTGATTGATATATGCTTGTCGAATTTTAGAAAATAGAAAGCATGCATGTACTCAATCACCTAATCGCTAATTGATTGATTTTTTTTGCTCGAAATGCCTTTATGATGAAAGGCAACTAAATGGTTTTTAATAAGAAATAAGAACACAAAATCAATTGCACTTAGACTAATGTTTACACTTGTACCCAAAGATAAAAGTGCTCGTGCGCGAAGAAAGTATGCCAAAGAGGAGCAGAAAAATCGGCGCATTTAACGCCACCTTTAGTCTAATTATTAAAATAGCCACTACGTTCGATTTGTGGCTCTCGAAGTTCTCATAAACCAAAAAAAAAATTTTTTTGAACACTAATCATTGAACCGTCCTTTGGAAAACAACTTGTTTCAGCAAGCAAATAATCTCAAAAACAATGCATTACTTACGGATTTTAACGATGCAATCATTTTTACCAAAATATAACCAGAAACAAATCGACAGAATAATTTTTGGTGAACAATTTATTAATTTGATGATACAAAATATGCTCAAAGGTTGTATGGTGGAGTGCTTATGGAAAAGAACCTTCAACTTTGTGATGTTCTTAGATCTTGCTCAGCCTTCTTGTCAATTCAGCAATGTAAGATTTTAAAACAAGTTTTACCACGGCAACCAACAAACAAAAATCAAAAGGTGAGTGTTTCCTCATTTACAACTTCAGGTTTTTCAATCCTGTATTTTTCTTGTGATTTTCAATATTTTCCTCCAATCCGAACAATTGTCAAGCATATTGTTCTTTGTTGTTTGTCTTCTTGGCCAAGCAGCTTGAACAAACAATCATTCAGCAAATTTGAAACAACTTAAAATTTTTCGTTGTTTGCTTACGCTGAAAAAAAAAACAACAAAGGTAAACAACACTCAATATTGATGATCGATGTCCTGTCTGGTTCATTTTGATGAAACATGAATTCAAGAGAATTACGAATATTTACGAAGATCTTTGATTTTTTTTCGAAAATCTGGCTAGAGAGAACCAGGATAGATGATAATTGCCATTGCCATTTTTAATTGGCTGACATTGACACAAATTATCGATAATTTGCATCACAGTGCATTTAGTCGTTTTTGTTTTCGTCCGTTACAACATAATAATGTTGCCTATCGAATATGTGTTTAGGGTAATATGATCCTCCTTCAAGACCCTTCTTGTCGGTGAAGATTCTATGCCAAGTTTGAATCAATCATAACGGATAGGGATTATTTGTATTTTGAAAATCATCATCGAATTTTCGGGCGATAATGATTGAGGTTGATGATGATGATGATGATGATGAGCTAATGTCATCAAATTTGCGCTTTCTCTTCTGCTGCCGCTGCTGCTGCTTGTTGTTAACCTTCAAATTTGGTAATAATATTAATATTAATATTATTATTATTATTATTATTAAATTAACAATGATTGTATCTATTCGTGTGTTTGTTCGTTCGTGTTCTGGTAGGATTCATAGTAGTTATTGTTGTTGGCTATAGACCAATGGTTCTTTTTTTTTTTTTGGTTTCGCCAAACCAAAACTTGATTTTGTTTTTTTTACACTGGTTTCAGTGTCTCAGTGTGTGGTGTGCGTATATATTTCAATTGCTGTCTGTGTGTGAGTGTGCAAATGTAAGTACGTACGTACGTACGTACGTACCTTGTCTTGTCTTGTCTTGTCTTGTCTTGTCTTGTAGTGTTGATCGGTTGGCAACAAAGACAACAACAATCAAAGTTGCATAGAAGAAGAAATTGTTGCTGTATTTATTGTGGTTGTTGGTGGTTGTTCTTCACAATTGTCTTTTTTATCCTTATTCCTCTTCTTCTTTTCCCGTCCATCAGGATTAATTATTATTTCAACAGTGATTATTTGTGGTGACGTAAATCATCAATAGGTCTGAGAGATTATCTGTGTGTGTGAGTTGGTCGGACATTGGCAAAATCCCAAACGGTAGAGAGAAAGGCAGAAAGAGAGAAAGAGAGAGAAATATTGATAAAAAATTTACAAAAAAAAGAGAGAGAGATAGAGATTCGATTTATTTCCGTTTTTTTTTTAAAAAAAAACAGCAACAGCAGCCATCATTCATCATTTAAGCATTCAAGCATTCATTCATTCAAGTTGTGAGTATCGACTTTTTTTTATATACCATTTATATCGAAGCTTTATTTTGAGCTCTTTGATCATCTCGATCGATCCGATCAATAGGTTTTTTATTTTGTTGTTTATTTAGTGTGCGCACACACACATAGCTTTCGTTTTGTTCGAAAATTCAGATCGATGTTGCTTGTTTCATTTTTTTTTTCATGAAAATCATTAACAATCATCAACGATAATTGTGTTAAAGAATATAATAATAATATCGATTCTAAATTTCGATCCGAGCCAAAAAATAAAAAAATACTTGGTTACCTCGGTTTCTACGATTGAAACAGAGAGAGAGTTTTAGTCGGTTGTCGTTTCGACATTGAATTTTCCTTGATTCACAGCTCAAGTTTTATGCTGATTTGTGGCCATTTTGTTTTGGCTTTTTTTGGGCTCAACCGAAAAAAAAATAATGTAATAATTATTATTGTTTTGTTTTTGTTTTTTTCGTTTTGTTTTTCGATGACAAACAACATGGGCTCTTGTCATACAGGAATCAAGACTGATCCGGTAGGAAACAACTATCATAGCGACAGTAACAGTAACAGCAGCAGCAACAGCAGTGACGGTGATTCTGCAGTGGTTAACGGGCACGAAATTTTGACTGGAGATAATCCATATCAATTGATAAAACCAAAACATAAACTTGATAATTCTAATATATCCTTTCTTTCATCATCGTTCTCTCATTCAACGAATTCATCGTTTTTATTGAACGATTCTTTACATGATAATAGTACACCGGAAAATAAAACAACAACAGTAGCAGTAGTAGCAGCGACAACAACAACAGCGAACCTATCCAATAGCTATTCTACGAAATCGATTGTTTTTGCCGATTCACTACCGGTCAAATCAAACAACAAAATAATTAAAAGTGATACTGTTCCATTGGACATAATAGCTGAATCTGCAACGAAAAACTTTGATCATTTTTTGAATAGAAAATTTTCATCAATCAGTAATTCAACATTCTCGTTTGCATCCACCACAATCATGAACAGTACGGATCTTTCCACCGAGGCCCTTAGGCTGATACGTGAATCATTGGATTATCATACCGGTGATTATTACATGTTCTATATCATGGGCGCATCGGTATTGTTTTTTTTTCATTTCGTTTCGTTTTAAACAAGATTTTTTTTTTGGGGATTAACCAATTTTTTTTCGTTTCACCTTCACGAAAAACCAGGGAGATTTGGCCAAAAAGAAAATCTATCCAACACTATGGTAAGTTGTAGTTGTAAGGTTTCAAGCACCACCATAAGCATCATTTGGAACCGATTCATGGTTTGTACAGGGCATTATTCCGAGATAATTTGATACCGGCCAAAACCATGTTCATTGGATACGCTCGGTCCGATTTGACGGTTAGGGCCATAATGGATGGTGTACGGCCATACATCAAATTGGATAAAGATTTGGAAGAATTGTTTGAAGATTTTATCATGCAAAATTTTTACATCAAAGGTTCCTATGATAAAGCAGAAGATTATATTCGAATGCAAAAAACCGTTGATGAAATGAAAACACAAAACTATCCGGTGAATCATCTTTTCTATTTGGCACTTCCGCCAACATTGTTTGAAACGGTCAGCCAGAATATCCATGATCATTGTATGTCCAAAACGTAAGTTCCATACTGTTGAATCCGGATTAATTATTTGCTATAATCATTATTGTTTGAATTGTATTATTAAATTATAGTGGATGGAATCGTATAATCATTGAGAAACCGTTTGGTCGAGATTATGAAACATCCGAACGATTATCGGAGCATTTATCAAAATTGTTCACCGAAGAACAAATCTATCGTATTGATCATTATTTAGGAAAAGAAATGGTTCAAAACTTGATGACCTTACGATTCGCCAATCGTATATTTAGCCCTATTTGGAACAGAGAAAACATTGCTTGTATACAATTAACTTTCAAAGAGCCTTTCGGTACCGCTGGCCGTGGCGGTTATTTCGATAACTTTGGCATCATTCGTGATGTAATGCAGAATCATTTGTTGCAGATATTATCATTGGTAGCAATGGAGAAACCGGTTTCATCATCACCGGAGGATATTCGTAATGAAAAAGTTAAAGTGTTAAAAAGCATGAAGACTCTGTCCTTGGATGATGTTATACTTGGACAATATGTTGGTAATCCTAATGGTGCAACCGAGGATGCGCGTACCGGTTATCGAGATGATCCAACAGTACCATCTGATTCATTGACGCCAACATTTTGTTTGGCCAAATGTATGATCAATAATGAACGTTGGGATGGTGTACCGTTCTTTATGCGTTGTGGTAAAGCATTGAATGAACGTAAAACCGAGGTAAGGATCCAATTCCGAGACGTGGCTGGAGACATTTTCCAAGGTCAATGTCGCCGAAACGAAATGGTGATTCGAGTGCAACCAGGCGAAGCTGTTTACATTAAAATGATGACCAAAGAACCAGGAATGACATTCCGTTTGGAAGAGACTGAATTGGATTTAACCTACAAATCTCGTTATAAGGTATGATCATATTGACAGTACAGAAAATCATCGAATGCGCTCTGAATTCATGTTTATGTTTCTCTTTGATAAAGGATGTTGTGCTACCAGATGCTTATGAAAGATTGATCATGGACGTGTTCACCGGTACACAAATGCATTTTGTTCGTACCGATGAACTACGTGAAGCATGGCGAATATTCACTCCGCTTTTGAAAGAGATTGAAGAGAAAAAAGCTGTACCATTGCCATACGTGTATGGTTCACGTGGTCCACGTCAAGCGGATGATTTTTGCATCGCTAATGGTTATAAATTTTATGGCACTTATAAATGGATCGATCCATTGGCGCCACCGCCTCAACTTTTCGAAGTGGTCGATTGATTGGTGCCTTCGAAATGATTCAAAATTGATCAATTACTGATTCTTATTCTTGATATACTCGTCCAAATGATGGCAATCATACGACTGACTGACTGACTGACTAAATGTTTGACTAATAAAACAAAAAACAATGCTTAGTATCATTGTATTTGGTTTTTTTTCGGTCATTGACTTTATTTCATTAAAAAAAATTATGAACCTGGTTCAACAAAGTAAGATTGATTGTCAAGTGTTATCATTATGGTGGATCGCAATGGTAATTTAGTGAGATTTTTTGAAAACATCAACGACTCCCAGGTTATTTTCGATCGACAATCGATTGAAATGTTTAACATCTTTACAACGTTCATCGATTGGATAGAAAAGATCAAGGCTGAAAAAGTTCAAAAATGATGATGATGAGGATTTTGTCGAGTATTGTTTGATGATCGATTTAAGTTGTTCAGTTTTACTAAAATATTCCATGGCACCATTGAAAAATTCTTCCCGACTAGATTGGGATTCAATCGATTCACTGGAATCAGATCCGATTTCATAATGGAACACTGATAAATAACCAAAACGATATTGGAAATATTTCAAAATGATATTGAACAATGCACAGGCGCCAAAACCAAAGATCGCAGCTGATTGAACAATAATCGAACTGAATGTTGGAGATATCGGTAGAATGTTTTTCAAGGAAATTCCACCTTGATAACCAAGATATGGTATGAATATAAGAGACATGCTCTCACCATAAAGCGATGTCGGTAGCCATGATGAATGGAAAAGGCTGGTCAAAACGAATTTTTTAGCCTCATTCGATAGGATCAAACATTCTTTAAGCTTGACGATCATTGGAACACCATCTGTGGTATCGAAATCATTGACAAGTTGATCGTAATTTAGATTTAGTAGCTTGATCGCATGAGCCAAATCAATATCATTGATACTTTGATAATCAAAGAAAAATGGCAATAGGATAAAGGTACCGAAACGAGACTGGAGATTTCCAAAAATCATCGGCTACAAGACCGTAAACAACAAAAATTTGACATGAAATAAAATTCATATTGTTGGACTGGAACAAACCTCGATATGTTTAGAAATGTAATAAGAAATAGGCGAAATCTGCTTGGTACTATCATCGATTTTGGATGATTGGAACCAATCATTGACCAATTCCAGGGTAGTATTGGCCAGTTTCCATGGTTTTCCATCTCTATGATCAGAAATTTGAAAAAAAACAACCAAGATGATTAGTCACTACCATCCAAAAACAAGCACAAATTAAACGTACTTGTTTTTACACTGAAAATATTTTTCAATGATAAATTCGGCCAAAATTGTTTGGGTCGAGAAACAAATCAATCCAAGTGTGACACAAATTATTGAAAAAGAATCAATGTTAAACCAGGAAAATTCTTCGCTTCGGTGTTGACGAAAGTTTCGACGCGAAACAATCTGGAACATCGTGTTTTCTTTCACATACAGCAAACGATTATTCTTCATCTTCATTTGAAAATGATAATCACATCGGACTGGTAAAATGATCGATCTTTTTGTTGTGTTTGGTTTCAATATGATTGGATTAAATGATGATTTCAGTTGATATTGTTTAGAATGAAGCAATCTTAGATTTGGCTTGATAAAGCAACGATCAATTCTGGACAATGAAACCGACATATTGATCCCATTGATGTGATTGAAGAGAAACAATTTCATTTTTTCTGGATTTATTTTGATAGCAACCAGCTGAGCAAAACATGCCGAATTTGTGATATCGAGGAGAAATTTTACACATGTTTTCCATTTGTTTATGCACCGTACAAACAACTCTAACCTAGTCCTGCTCAAATAGTTTGATCATTTTAGCAACGATATTTGTCTTGAGGATGAATAAACAAACAATTAATATACGTGGCACTTTAATTGATTTGCTTGTTCCATTTTTTGATCTCATCGGCATCAATAAGACATGAAAATATGAAAATCATACAATTATGAAAATCATCCAATGATGAGTCCCAAATGGATCAACATTTTCATACCAGATGATCTGTTGAAGCACAAAAATCTGGATCATGGTGGTAACGGTGGTCTGATATTTGGCCATTATGAAATCAATGAGCACCAGAATGGTTTAAATATAAATATAACGGCCATTTTGCAACGAAAATTTATTGAAACCACTTACGATGACTATCAAACAACATTTGATTTTAATTTGAAGCATCTGATGTTATTGGGACAGCTTAATGATAGGAATGATCAACAAGAAAAATTAGATGAAAACATATACAAACGATTAAATCTATGTTTGGAAGATGTGGAAATTGATCTTGATCTTACACGATGCATCAATGATGGTGATCGTAGCTTTTCGGAGTTTATTCAATTAAAAACATTGAAAATCCGCAACGTAAAATTGCAACGTTTGGATAATGTTTCATTCATATTCTATAATTCATCGCGATTGATGGAATCCCAAACATTCGATGTTGATTCCTCTGAAAACGAGTATGACTTCGTAAACTTATTTGAGTTTTTTTGTTTGATTTTTCAAAATTGTCTTTTGTATTTCAGAATAAAATTCTTAAACTTTCTTCTGTATAGTCTTAAACAGACTGCCATTGATTGTGAAAATTTCTCGCCTCCAATTATGCAAGAACGTTTCGTTGATTCTTCTTTATTGGAGAAAAATTTAAAAGACTTTGATCGGAAAATATCAAATTTGTATCAATTCTTGATTCCGCCCAGGTTGTCCACTGCTTACACTCATTATTATAGTCAAATGACAAAGAAAAGTCGAAAAATTGATTGTGAAAAATCGTTCAAATCGCCAAAAATTATCTACTACATATATCTAGTGTTGGAATTTCTGGACACAATATTCTTTCATCAATCATTATTCATCAAACAATTAAAATTTCGCTTATTACATTACAAATTTTTATGGCAATCCTATCAACAATCACCATTGAATCAGCCAAATCTTTGTGTTGGAAATTTACTATTTTCATTGTTGTTTGATCATATATTAGGAATATGTTTTACTTATTTGGTATTCCATCATACCACACAGGCATACATATTCGATTTGGTTAATGCAAGTGCGGGCAGCGTTGTGAATAAGATTTACAACCTTTTGGTACTATTGCAAAGCATGCCTGCCGGTCTACGTTTGAATCAACCATTGAACGAAGCATTGTCCCAGGTGATGTTCTATCACATTTATCTATGGCACAATTATGTGGTAATCGTTCAATCGGTGTTTCCAATCATGATGCTATTTACCTGCTATTTTGGTGTGTTCGGCATCACATTCACCATGAGGTTCGTTCATTTTAGTTGTGGTTGTGGGTGTCCATGTAGTTACTAATCACATTTTCCCCCCGAAATTCATTAGTTTGTTATCGGATCTATTCACATTAATCACCATACAAATTCATTTTTTCTATGGTTATACATCTGTGGTTTATAATTTTCAAATATCCGGTATAATTTCATTGTGGCGTTTGTTTTTGGGAAAAAAATTCAATCCATTACGTAATCGTATCGATAATTATTCATATGAAAATCTACATTTGTTTATTGGAACAATATTTTTCACCGTATTCATATTTCTATTGCCAACCGTTTTGATGTATTATTTTGTATTTTTTTACTTTCGTTTAATGACGTTCGCCATCAAAGAAGGTATGTACCATTCACCATCAAAGGTGGCCATAACATATTTTTGTTGCTAATCTGATCCATGGTTGATTTTTCAATGAATAGTGATATTTTTCTTCATCGAATATGTTAGTACAATGCCATTGTATGCCATTGGTCTTTGGTTGATCAAATCACCTACAGTCTGTAATCGAATATTCTTTCGAACATCCACTCATTTTGTCTATGGAAACTATAATGATGGAAACGGAAATGGTGCTGAACAGAAACGAACGAACAAAAATGATCTAACAACCATAACGTTTCGTATGGAAACAATGCCCAGTTTATTTAAAAATCTATTTTATCACTGTTATGATCCATTAACAAGATCTTTGAAACAATTTTTATTATCCAATCGACGTAGTGAATTTGAATGGAACACATTCGTTTGGGATGTTCTACTAGGACGTGTGATTAATCATTGTTTGCCATATTGGTTTCTGTTTTTGTTCTTATTTCTATCCTGTTGTCTAATATTATCGTTTCCTTTGGATTTCAATCTTTAATGATAATAATGATTTGTGTTCATTATTATTTTTATATATTATGTTCAAGTTAATTTTAAATAAAGACCATCCGTCTGAACAACAACAGTAGCAATTTCAAAAAAAATCACTGCCATTAGCCATTACATTATTCGAATGCAACAGGCGAGACCGAATCTCAAAAAAAAATAGAAATGAAAATAAAAATTAAAATCATGCGCCAGATTAAAAACAACAATGAACAATAATTTGAAATCGCCAAGCGCGAAACGCGCGCGCACACAAAAAGTTTCAAATGTACGATGTAGCAAAACCGAAAAAAAAATGTAGCAAGATGAAACTTGTATCAAATTTCGCTACTACCATGCGCACAATCAATCAGGAACAAGCGGGAAAATTTTGAACTTTTTTTGGTGCGCGAGAAAAACCACCAAAAAGGGTTGATTGTACATCGGTTGGTTGATTTTCATTTTCATTTTATTTTTTTGGTGTGATTTCATTAATATTATTATTATTATTCTGTACCAAAAGCGATGGAGATAAATTATTATTATTATCATTATTATAATTGTTGTTGTTTATTTTCATCTTATTTCATTTAATTTCGTTCCATTCAAAAACCGTCAACGCAAGCAAGCAGCCACGAACGTAATAATCAACATTAACATTAACAAAGGCTAAAATGAATAACCATGGCACCATGGCAGTTCAATTTGGTGGTTTAGAGGGGGCTCGGAGAAAGTAGCGAGAATAGCCAAAGAAAACGAAGAAGAAAATATAACCGCCAACCATAATGATTGAAGCTAACGAACGATGGTAATTGATGATAATTTTCCTATCACACAGCCATCATCACATTCGGTTTATGGGGTTTATTTTTCTTTTATGTTTTGCAGAGCTTGCTTTCTCCTCTCCACATTCAATTATCATCATCATTATCCTGGGATACCATTGGTTTTTTTTGGACTAAAGACAATTGACCACAATTTGCATAGAAGCGAATGAAAGCAATGAACGAACGAACGAACGAACGAACAAACGGACAAAAAAATGCAAAAAAGTAATCAACGCCGATGATAACGCAATTTAGTTGTTGTTCGGCGGACAGGGAAAACTAGATTATTGGAAATGTGAAACCATTTAACTTGGAACGATTGACCACTTGTTGTTGAGGATCGGTTTCTATTTGAACTGTGGTCTTCACCTTGTTTTTTTGCTTGTTAGTTTGTTTGTCAGTTTGTTAGTTTGTTCGTGGTTTTTTTTGTGTTTTGCGCTTGTTTTTCACTTTGGTTGCCATTCAATTTTTCCGTTCGGAAATCGGAAACAACAATCCCCCGTGTTTCAATGATGATAGAAACCTGGCGCTGATTGAAATGTGTATTTGCGTACACAAGGAAATTGTGGTTGTCGTTGATGATTGTGATGATGGTTCAACTGTTGATTTTGTTGTTGTTGTTGTTGTTGTGTCTGTATGTTTACCATAAAATGATTGATCATGGCGTAAAAGCGAAATCCGGCGGCGACCACGGCGACGACGGATCGACCAGATCGAACTGTTTTGGCCGTTTTTCCTTGACCGCCATGGTTCTTTACCATGCTTGCGCTTGGACATGAAATGTTGTTTTCGGGAAATAAATGACAAAACCCAAACAATCAAGACAAAAAACAATAAGCCATCCAGGCTCACTCCAGGCTCCTAACCTGATTGTAATGCGCCATATGGCAACCGACTTTCGGTTTTAAAAATAGGCAACCAAAACCCTCTTGTTTTGGAGTAATCGTAATGGTGGGCGAACGGGCGTCAAGCAACCAGCGGTTACTATTTTCGAAATGATTCTAATGTTGATTGATGAGATCCCTTTAAACCTGGCGGTGGTGGCGTTTATGGATGGCTCAAATCCCGATACTGTCGCTCGCGCTCGCAATCATTCGCGTTCGCACTAAATCAAGCGCCTGATTTGTTTTCTCCGTACACGGGACGAAGGTGTGAAAGAGGGAGACATCGAACAGCTAAATCATTCGAATTCATTCGACAAGATTTATGTGGCAAGACAAGTGTGAAAAGAGAGGGAGCGAGCGAGAGAGAGAGAGAAAGAGAATGACCTCGAAAATCGAAGCGCGCGGACATTTTCGTTTGTTGCTGCTTGTCCGAAAAATAGATTCCTCGATCTCCGAGTTAAGGATCTGAAATGGTTGGTGTTTTTGGTTGACAACAACAACAAGTGTGTTCGATCACCTTGCCCAATGATTCGTAACAATCACGAAACGAAATAGGAAAATCCAATTTTAATTGGGATGTTCAATGGGTTTTTCCATTGAATTTCCTTGCAATCATTCCCAAATGGATCGATTGGTGGAACGACGACAAACACACACACACAAACACATTCCAGGTTTGGATCTGTGGCCGCGATAATAGCCTGCAACACACTGCATTGTTTGTGTTTGTGTTTCTCTTGTTCCACCACATTGCCAGTGCCACCATTGTTGTTGTTGTTTTCTAACTTGTTGAATATATTTTTTTTGTCGCTGGCGCGAGCGCGCGCGCTTGTCAACATCGAACATCGCGTTCCAATTCGGATGATAATCTTTGTTTGACCGTATACAAAATTGTCTTCGATTGGTGAATGGTGAATGGTGAAAATAAGATGAAAAACAAAAAAATCAAACAAACAATCAGGATTGATTTTCATCTTCATCGAGCCAATATTTGGGCGTGTTTGTCGGTCGCAGTGTCCCTAATTCGATCATTTTTTTTGTTTGTTCTATTTGTTTTCAATTTGTTTCAAACAAACAAACAAACAAGCAAAAAAATTATAACATTAATTTTTTAACAAAGTTCAGGCTACACTGGTCGAAGTTCATTGCTCTAATCCGATTTTAATCCGATCTTTTGATCATCGGATCGTGATGGGCGTTGGGCGTGATCGCTGACGCCATGTCTCTTATTATACGCCATTAACGATTGTGTGTGTGTGTGTGTGTGTGTGTGTGCGCCACAAATTGCCAATACAGCACACATGATTACCATGGATCATCATCAATCATTGGCGCGGTATTGATCCATCATTAGGATCCATCCAATGGTTTCGGTGAAGAGCTCTTCTGGAAGCCTGGCGGATCTTCAAGCAGATCCAGTTTTCCACAAGAAGGTGCTCTTTTTTTTGTATTTGCTCCTTCTCTTCAAGAAGAAGATACACTACTAACAACATACGCTATACGCAAAGCTATAATAAGCTAAATAATTAGCTGGAGGAATTTTGTTTTTTTTTTC
>JAOZJS010000641.1:0-24072 GCA_025882695.1 Amerodectes protonotaria
CCAAGAGGTATTTGTTCCCGTTTGTTGATTCTTCCAATGGTCCGCAGATGTCTATGCTGACCCTGTTCCAATTTTCTTGTTCGATTTCTCCGGGAATCATCGGCAGTCTGGTTTTCTCGGTGTTGCCCTTTGCTAACTGGCAACTTTTGCACTTTCGGACCACGTTTCTTATGTCCCTCTTCCAGTTCGGCCACCAAAACCTTTTTCTCACCTCTTCTTCGTTCTTAAATTCTCCAAAATGGCCGTGATTGTGGATCTCTGCTAAAATTTCCTTCTTAAGGCTTTCATTCTGGACGTACAGCCTTCTCTTTTCCCCTTGGTTCGAGCTATCAATAAAGAACCATTGGTTGTCGATCAGCCGAAAGTTAGCAGGGTCTCTTTCAATTATCCGGTCCCTCTCTGGTTCAGTGGTCTGTTCTCCATCTATTGCATTAATCTGGATTCTGGACAATGTGTCCGCCAAGATATTCTCCGTTCCTTTAAGATGGTCAATTCCTTCGATGGGGAAGGTTTGTAACTCCTCTACCATTCGGCCATATCTTCCTTTACAATCTTTCTTGGCTAGGATCCATTTGAGCGGCTTATGATCCGTTTCAATTCTGAATGGCTTTCCTAGGAGGAAGTAGTCCCATTCTTTGAGGGCCTCCAATATCGCTGTTGCTTCTTTATCATATGTTTTGTAGTTTCGTTGGGCCTTGTCGAAGTTTCTTGAGAAGAAGTCGACCGGCACTCTTTGTCCATCAATTACCTGCGATAAGGTGGCGCCCATAGCGGTGTCTGACGCGTCGGTAGTAACGATAAATTTCCGATCCACGTCCGGTATGTGAATATACGGATCTTTTTTAATTGCCGCTTTTATTTCGTCGAACGCATGTTGCTCTGATGGTCCCCATATGAATTTTTTCTTCAGGTTTCCCGCATCGTTGATCGGTTTGGCCAGTTCCGCAAATCCTTTGATCAAACCTCTATAATAGTTAGCCAGTGATACAAATGTTTTCGCTTCTTTTTGGTTGGTGGGAATCGGGAATTCCAAAATTTTCTTTTTATTATGAGCAACGGCTCCCTTTTTCCCTTCTTTGATGGTGAAGCCTAAATAATCCACTTGTCTGGTACCAATTTGACACTTTTCTTTGTTGAGCTTTAAATTTTCTCTTCTCAGTATATCGAAGACTGTTTTTAAATGCTGTCGATGTTCTTCCACGTTCTGACTCATGATAATCACATCGTCCAGGTAACAATCTGTGAAGTCCAAGTGTCCCAATATCGCGTCCATCAGTCGTTGGAACGTTTTTGGTGCATTAACCAACCCAAACGGCATCATTCTGTATTGGTATAAATTGTTTCCGTAGGCGAACGCTGTATATTTCTTTGACTTTTGGTCCATTGGAATTTGGTAGTATCCCCGTTTCAGGTCCAGCTTGGTGAAGATCTTTGCTTTTGACAATTTCAGGATGATCTCTCTCATGTTTTTCATTGGATACGCATCTTGGACCGTGATTGCATTGAGGTCCCGATAATCATTTGCCATTCTAATCGTTCCATCTTTCTTTTTTATCGGTACTATCCTTGATCTGAACTCGCTGGTCGATGGTTCAATGATTTTCTTTTCTAACAGGTCATCGATGTGTTCTTTTAGCTGCTGTCTCCAATGGATCGGTATCACGTTCGGTTTGTGCCGAACTACTTTTGTTGAGTTTGTGGTTATCACATGTTTGATTCGGTTATTGTGTCCAATCCCTTCGAACAGGTCCTGATAGTTGTTAACCACGTCTTGCAGTTTCGGTTCATCTGCTTTTAACACATTGATTCGGGGTTTGGCTTTTGCTTTGTTCTCGTACGAAATTTGTTTTCCTTTGTGGAACACCCTGAGCCCATCCTTTTGTTCGAGGCGAAACTCTTTGATTGCGTTTGTGCCCAGGATAACATCGTGCATTAGTTTGTTGAAGATGTAGAAAATGATTGGTTTCGTTTCTCTGTTGATCGTTACGTTCAAGGTGGCCCTTCCAGAGCAATGTAAACGCGAGCCGTCGGCTTGGCAAATGAAATGTGACTTTGGTTCAAAACGAGGTATAATTTGTTTTATTTTGTTTCTGGATATCGCTGAAACCGATGCTCCAGTATCATATAAAGCAGTCACAGATTTATTATTAAGCAAAAGTTTACATTGAATATGGCCTCTGGAAGGGCATACTAGTTTAAAGCCTCTTTTACCACCTCTTCTTGATCGTCGTTTTCGTCCGTGTCGCCATCGACGTCGTCCAAATTGTTGACTCCTGTTTTGGTTGGTTTGTCACATAAATTGGTAGAGTGGTTGTTTTTGCAATTCTTGCAGCTCCATTTGGCCCGGCAATTGTTGCTTCGGTGGCCACCTTTGAAACATTTCACGCACAATCCTAGTTCTGTTACTCGTTGCCGCCGTGACTTGCCGGAACCACTTTTGCATTGGAATGATCGGTGATTGTTTCTTCCACATATTACACAGAGGGCGTTTCCCATTTTTCGCCCGTTTTCATTTCGTTCCTTTGACCCTTTGTCGACATTCAATAAGCGCATAGTCTTAGCACAATCGGCGATGATGTTAAATCGTTCCTCGGTGTCTTTTTCCGCCAATATCTTTTGCACCAACGCGATATCTCGGGGAACGATTCGCAAAATAGCTTTTTCAATTTCTTTGTCCACGATCTTCATTTCTATTCCTTGGCAGGTAGCTTTTCTACGCAACACCTCCAATCTTTTTACGTTTTCCAATAATTGAATTTTCGGGTCGTAGCGAACCTTACTAATTTGTTCCAGTGTGTGATTTTCCGATTCTTCCTCGTATCCAAAGCGTCGTGAATATGTTTTCAATAGCCAATCAATGTCGCTTTGAGATGCTCTCGGTGGTAAGTCATTTTTAAGACGTTGTGGCAGGGCCTTCTTTAACAGCCAATATTTCTCCTCCACAGTCATGTCGTATTTTTCGGTTACCATTAAAAACGTTGTTTTAAAATGATTCCAATCGCTGCCATAGCCAGAAAAGTTCAGTTCTATTTTTGGGATCTCCATCTTGACTTTCTGCTTGGGCTCTTGTTGAATTTTAAGTTCTTGGACGTAACTTACTAATTGTTGTACTTTGGTGGTGTAATTGTCCACTTTGTTTAGTTCCTCTTGCGTTGGGGAATCTTTTTGTAAAATTTTGTCGTGCTCTTGCGAGACTATTTTACTTGCTTGTTCCAATATTTGTTGGAAATCGTCCACCTCTTCCAGAGTTCTCATCAACATCCGATTGTGGAGTGAGGTTATCTTGCCTCTGGCCTGGGTCACGTCCATTTTTTTTTTCACAAATGTAGAATTTTTTTTCACAAAAGAAAACCACGTGGTTTTTGGAACAAGGACTCGTTGTTACTTCTGACACCAGTAACACGTCTTTATTTCATGAAGAGTAAAGAACAAGTGACCAGTGGTCATCAACAAAGGCATGCTCGTGTGTGTATGTGTGTGTGTGTGTCATGCGCATGTGTCCTGTGTATCTTAGCGCCATCTACTGAGTGGCCGGGGCTAGGCCCCGGCTACTCCTCCCCCCCAGACCACGGCATAGCGGTGGTCGACCACGAGCCCTAAGGTCGTTGAGGGGAGTGTCTCTGTTTCCTGAGAATTTTTTCAAATGATTGTGGTGGATCATCTTCTTCTGGTTGTTTCTTCCTTTGATCTCGATGTTTGGGTAGACGATTCGGGTTACCTTGAACGGCCCCCTCCATAATCTGTTCAGTTTCCTGGACGTTCCACCCGCTTGTTCTGCTGCGTGCCACAGTACGAGGTCGTTTACCTTGATTTCCTCTTTCTTCAACTTCTTGTCGTACTGGGATTTTTGATGTTGTTGCATCTTTTCGTTGTTGGTCTTTCTTCTTTCATTTATCTCTCCCCGATTTTCCTCTCGGTGTCTGATGTTCCACTTGACATCCAGGGGAGTTGTCATATCATGGCCAAACAGGACCTTGAACGGCGACATTTTGGTGGAGTGTTGATTTGTCGCGTTGTACGCCGCCACCGCTTCGGGTACTCTTCGGTCCCATTCCTTGCGGTCGCCCTGCATCGTCCTCAGTGATGTTTCCAGGGTTCTGATGGCCCTTTCTGCCAGGCCGTTAGTTTGATGATGGCCGACGGTCGCCAGTTCCAGCCCGATGTGTTTTTCTCTGATGAATTGCCGGAATCTACTGCTCATAAACTGCGCCCCTTGGTCACATCTGATTATTCTGGGCCATCCAAACGTATAGAATGTCTCTTCAAGCCATTCAATTATCGTTTCCGTGTCGGCCTTCTTCACTGGCTTCGCACACAGAAATTTTGATCCATAATCCTGCATTACCAAGAGGTATTTGTTCCCGTTTGTTGATTCTTCCAATGGTCCGCAGATGTCTATGCTGACCCTGTTCCAATTTTCTTGTTCGATTTCTCCGGGAATCATCGGCAGTCTGGATTTCTCGGTGTTGCCCTTTTTTCGCCCGTTTTCATTTCGTTCCTTTGACCTTTTGTCGACATTCAATAAGCGCATAGTTTTGGCACGATCGGCGATTATGTTAAATCGTTCCTCGGTGTCTCTTTCCGCCAATATCTTTTCCACCAACGCGAGATCTTGGGGAACGATTCTCAAAATAGATTTTTCAATTTCTTTGTCCACGATGTTCATTTCTATTCCTTGGCAGGCAGCTTTTCTTCGCAACACCTCCAATCTTTTTACGTTCTCCAATAATTGAACTTTCGGGTCGTAGCGGACCTTACCAATTTGTTCCAGTGTGTAATTCTCCGATTCTTCCTCGTATCCAAAGCGTCGTGAATATGTTTTCAATAGCCAATCGATGTCGCTTTGAGATGCTCTCGGTGGTAAGTCATTTTTAAGACGTTGTGGCAGGGCCTTCTTTAACAGCCAATATTTCTCTTCCACAGTCATGTCGTATTTTTCGGTGACCATTAAAAACGTTGTTTTAAAATGATTCCAATCGCTGCCATAGCCAGAAAAGTTCAGTTCTATTTTCGGGATCTCCATCTTGACTTTCTGCTTGGGCTCTTGTTGAATTTTAAGCTCTTCGACGTAACTTACTAATTGTTGTACTTTGGTGGTGTAATTGTCCACTTTGTTTAGTTCCTCTTGCGTTGGGGAATCTTTTTGTAAAATTTTGTCATGCTCTTGCGAGACTATTTTACTTGCTCGTTCCAATATTTGTTGGAAATCGTCCACCTCTTCCAGAGTTCTCATCAGCATCCGATTGTGGAGTGAGGTTATCTTGCCTCTGGCCTGGGTCACGTCCATTTTTTTTTCACAAATGTAGAATTTTTTCACAAAAGAAAAACCACGTGGTTTTTTGGAACGAGGACTCGTTGTTACTTCTGACACCAGTAACACGTCTTTATTCGATGAAGAGTAAAGAACAAGTGACCAGTGGTCATCAACAAAGGCATGCTCGTGTGTGTGTGTGTGTGTTATGCGCATGTGTTCTGTGTATCTTAGCGCCATCTACTGAGTAGCCGGGGCCTAGCCAAGCAGGCTGTATATCATGCTTGATGATTTATTTTGGCCATTTTAGCCAACACAACACCACCACCGAGACCATTAATGACCATTATCATCATTTTTTTCATTAGAATTACAGCAAATTTTACCGTAAACAAGCGAGAGCATGATTCCAAGAATTTGGGAAAAACGAACAAAAAAACAGAAGAAGAATATTCTATAAACTATTTATTGTCAAAAATAAAATGGCCAAAAAAATGTTTTTAAAAAAAACAAATAAGATTAAAGCTCCAGCTTCCAAGTCCTCATCATCCATCGTCGGTTTGATTCCATAAGTTGATCCCGAAATACTACTCAGTTATAATTCAATGTATGCACGTTTCCCGATATACAGCAAGTAGTCGGTTGCGTTTAGGATTGTGGATCTGTAAAATATGCGCCCTCGGTGATTTTCAAATTTAATATTGCGCCCTTAAGGACAAACATGTTGCCGAACCCTGATTTAGATTATAAAAATCATTGAAAAACTGCTCGTGCTTGTTTTCAAGGTTGTTGCGATGAAATGTGTTTGGTTAATAGATGTTTGGCATCCAAAACAATTAAACGGTTCGAAGACTTTCATGACATAACATTTTGCCAAATGACATTCAGGAATTCGACCAATCTCAAGATCTTAAGATCGGCGATTTCTGTGCGACGGAAAATCGATTTCCCGATTGATCGCTCGAGGTGCTCGAACCATTATAAAAGCACAGGAACTTGTTGCCATTCAATCAATTGCCACTGTTTCCGTCTGCCAAGCTTCCTTTCCGATCTGCCATGAAGTGTTTGTTAATTGGCGTTGTATTAATTTTAGCAACTTTCTCGACCTTTGATTGCCTGGTTAGTTTGTATTTTCAGTTTTGATTTCAATTTCATATTTCAAAATTTTTCCCCGAAATTTTTGCAGATAGTCAATTGGGAGATTTATTATGAATCAATGTGCCCAGGATGCAAAAAAGGTTTTGTGGGAGAATATAGTACAATTCGCCAAGCCATTGGCAAATATCTAAACATCACTTTGGTACCATGTGGAGCTGAACATGTGTCAGAATCTGGAGAGGTAACTTGCCAACATGGTGAGCTCGAATGTTTCGGCAATGCTGTCCATGCATGTGCCTTGGACATGTATGATTTCGACAAGGCATTTGATTATATCAAATGTATGTTCAAATCGGACTATCAAAATCCGCCATACGGTGCCAGTAAATGTGCCAAATTAATGAATTTTGATTACAACAAAATCCTAAATTGCGCTAATGGGACCAAAGGTATAGAACTAATCAGGCAAAACGAAAAGAAAACAAAAAGTGTGAAACCTGCAATTGAATATACACCTTGGTGGGTGATCAATGGCAAACACGTTGACTGGGGCGTTGATTTACTTCAGTACATTTGTGATAATTTCTTGAAAGACCTGAATCTTCCTGCTTGCAAATCTTCTGAATTAAGCCAAAAATGACAATATTGTTAAAATTTTGTTCTGTTGCAAAATTCATGCAACAATTTATAATTGAATAAAGGCTAATATATGTCCGACGTTCAGTTGAATCGGTTAAGTTTTAATCAACAATTGATACAATTGGATCTAAACAATTTTATCAACAATTGGGAAGCTAGCATAATTGGCGATACCGCAAGTATTTTGGTTTCTGGCCATCATCATGTAACCACCTAGACCCCACATTGGTCCCCATGAATTTCTCACCTTCCAATAATCATGTCCTTCGTAATTACCATATCCAACCACTGTTACACTATGATTCGGTAATGTCTTATTGCACGATGGATCATTGAATACACCGTTACGATAGAATCGGATCGAATCTGGAGAAGAATCGATTGTCACACCGACTGGGCCATGTTTTCCGATGGCCGATTGCATGGCTACCTCATCACCAACGGTAATATCAGCGTAGCTGGAAATATTAACCGCAACTAGAACGTCCCGTCTACAGGGTGATACATTTTCCCAGTATGGGTATACGTATTCCCTGCTCAAGCCACCTCTTTCTTTGACATATTGGAATGCAGCATCTATCCATCCACCTTTGCAACCTTGGTTGCCATTGCGTTGGCTACAATCAATCAATTCTTGTTCAGAAAGTGATATCAGTTGTCCGGTTTTGATGGCCATATGACTTTCAATGCATGTCACTGCTGCGAATGCATAAGAAGCACTGCAAGAAACTTGATCTTTCAATCCATTCACAACACCTTTTTGGACGTAATCAACTTCCGCTGGTAGACCGGCGACATTTCTGTCGTTGTATTTCTCAGGGGCGTTTCTGTCTGGGCCGGAAACATTCAAATCGCTGGTCATACGTTGAAGAAACTCTTCATCGGTCAAATCAGCAAATTCGTTCACGCCCACCGTGAAGGTATGGATTCCTTGGTGGAATTCTTCATTGTGTTGTTTGATGAATGCTAGATTGTCGGCGAAAACGTTTCGTCGATATTGTTCCTCTACAGCCGATGGATAAACTTTTGCATGGACTTGCTATCGAAACGGAAACGGAAATCAATGAAGTTAGCAATGAAAACAACAAACAAAATGTGGTTTTCTTACGATAAAATTGTTCCATTCGGATGCAAGCTCGGCTTGGTTGATGACAGCAGCATTAGCACTGATCAACAAGCAGCCCAAAAAAGCGCAGATACCCGAAAATTTCATGATCGCTGTTGTTGTGTTCTTTAGATGGATCCACCAACCAGTGTGGTTTGGTAAGCTTCTTAGAATCGGCTTTTATTCTTTCGAAAATTTTCGATTCCATCTAACCAAAGCGTGCCTAAAATGTTTATCTTATTCAGACTATATTTGCTAACTAATTATCAATCTTTAAGACGATCAAGGACCCAAAAGGCTCTTGATTTATCTAATTGTGACAACAATGACACTTTTAATTCGTTCAATACTTTTGCCTTGCCATTGCCATCAACTCAAAAAAAGAGGATCTTCATATCTTTAATCAAACACATGTGACACCATGTGACCAGGATGCTCGAGGATTAAGTGGAATGGATAATCAAATTTCAAAATTTTCAAATCACTTTTATCAATAGACTTGGCTTGGAAAGGTAGCCAACCATTGATCATTGAAGTATGCTAGTGTGCTAGTGCTTGTTCTTGGAAGTCGATGTACTGACCAAATTTTCAATGTTAGTGCACCTGAAAAGGGTCTAATCGATCAAATTATCAATTATTAAACTATTTTTGTACCTTGGCTACAAAATATTTTTAGATCAAGCTCAACAGTCTGGAGGGGATCCAAAAAAAATTAGAACTAATTATCAATTTAGATAAATTAGCGGAATCAATTTAATCCAAATTAATCCAAATCAGGAGCCAATTAAGTTAATCTGACCTGATGGATCAAAAGATTTTTGAATTATAGATTATAAAAGCTTTAGATTGAGATTTCAAGAGCAACATATCCAAAAGTTCCACAAACTGACAAACCAGCAAAAATGATTACAAGGATTCAATTTTCAATTTTGGCCATGCTAATGATAGCATCGGCAATCGACTGCGTGGTAAGAATTTTGGCCTTTCTCTGATCATCTGTTCATGGTTGGATTGACCTTTGTTTGTTGTTCTCGTAATCAACCCTAATGTGAAGAAAGTGAACGTTTCCTGTTACTATGAGACCATTTGTCCAGGATGTAAAAGCCAGTTTCTAACGAATCTGGATCCAGCAAGACAAAAGATTGGTGAATATATGAACATTGAATTGATACCGTTCGCCAATGGACATGTGGTTTCCGATCAGTTGAGTTGCCAACATGGAACCAAAGAATGCTATGGTGATGCGGTACATGCATGCATGTTGGACATGCACGATTTTGAAACCGCCTATCAATTCATCAAATGTATGTTTGCTTCCAAGGATTTTTTGGATCCAGAAATATCGGCCGATAAGGTAAAAGGGCAACGATGATAGATGCGCAACAAGTGTTTGATAATTTGCATTCTTGTTTTTTTTTTGTTTGTTCTAAAAGTGTGCTCAAGAGCAGAAAATCGACTTTGAACCGGTAAAATCATGTGCCAATGGCCAAAAAGGAAAGGAACTGTTGATTAAAATGCATGAAAAAACTGAACAGCTCAGACCGAAACATACGTTCGTTCCTTGGGATACGATCAATGGCGTACAAACCATGTACGATATGGTACAATATATCTGTGTTAAACATCTTAGAGATCAACATGTTAATGCATGCGAACCATTTGAATGAGAGAAGATCATGATCAATAGGCTAATTCTAATTGAATCGATTTTATTTGAATCTAATTAAATTTGTTTTTGGCCAATCTTAATTGATTTGCAATTAAACTTCAAACAAATATTGCTTGATATATTGAATTAATTGCTCGCACTTAAACACACACACACACAAACACATTCTTGATTGTCGTAAGCCAAAGGGACTGACTGACTGACTGACTGGAACTTTATGCGTTCTTGATTATCATTAGCATAGCAAAGTCCTGCCCGGATATTTTCGTGACCAAACAGATTGTGATCATTGATTTGCCATTTAACAATCCCGAGTAGTATCAAGATCTTTAGATTTAAAAAGTATAAAAATCGGAAAGCACAGCTCCTTAGTTCCATCAGTTTTGATGTGTGCTTTGATCAAACTTTTTTGATTCTTTTTTGTTGCGTATTGCAACCTTGAACGCACCATGAAAACCACAACCATTTCAATCACTTTGCTCTTTGCTTTGGTGGCTTATTCTGCAGCATCCGTAAGCAACAACCCTTGATATTTGATATTTGCTATTTGCTATTTCAAGCTGATCTTTTTATGGTGATGATTTTTTTGTTTTTGGTTTTGATGAGAAGCAAGTGGATGTTTCAATTTATTATGAAACGAATTGTCCGGATTGTAGAAGTTATTGGCATCAAGTGACCAGAGTGGAAAACACATTGGGAAAATACATCAATTTGAATCTGATCCCGTGCGGAAAGTGCCATATGTATGGTAATAGTTTTAGTTGTCAACATGGCCAAGCAGAATGCTATGGTAACATGATTCAAACCTGTGCATTGCATACCTTGTCCAAGCAACAAGCTTTGCAATTCATCACCTGTATGTTCAGCCAATACGATTACACCAATACCAGAAGTGTTTCGCAACGGGTAAGGGATTTCCGTTTGTGATTCCGTTCAAGTTAAAATAGTTCCCTATTTCTTGATTATAGTGCGCTAGCCAGCAAGGTATCCAATTTTCACAGCTCGAGTCTTGTGCCCAAGGTCAACAAGGACATCAATGGATGGCGGATAATGCTCGTAGAACCGGAAGCCTGAGCTATGTACCATGGGCTACCGTTGATGGTCAACGTGTCACCGGAGATTTGGTCAATTATATTTGTTCTTATAAATTAAGAAATGCACCGGAATGCAGAAATTTTATTAATTAAAAATTAAATTTTGTTCTGTTATAACGTGGACGAGACGGGCAAATGAATAAAAGAGGATTCTTTAATTGAACACGACCACACCACACAATAACATCAAAGAAATTAAAGAAAATCAGAGGATTACAGATACAACTAAACAACACAAGCATCACATGTAGCATCATACGAAGCATCATACATAATGAGAAATAAGCAAAGCGCTTATATAGGCTCCGCACGATAGATGGGGTGGGACAGAGGCGCCACCATTATTACACCTCCCCGGGCCGGCCGCGTCCCCGAACAGGAGCGACCGGCTCCGGCCCATCATATCGCTTTAATTGGCTCAGGTGGACTTTTAAACGCCTCTTATTAGAACCCATAACAATCCGCGTGACAGGGCCCGATTTGGCAGCTATTTGATACGGTCCTTTAAAGGCTGGTGACAATTTTCCCGACCGACCAGGCCTGACACTAGGATGCTTGACTAACACCAACGAACCAATGGGAAAATCTTGATCATAAACCGACTCTTCCTCGGCAACTTGATTGAGCACATCCAACTTTCCTGAGGCCAGATTCCGGGCACTGACAATCGTAGGAAACTCGCGATCGAGATCTATGAGCACCGTCTTTCCTAACAGAGCTTCGTAGGGCGACACGCCCGTAACCGCATGTGCCGCGGACCGATATGCTTCTAGCACTTTCGGCACGTGTACATCCCAATCTTTTTGCGAATCCGACACGTATGGCCTCAGCAACTCCCACATTGTACGATTAAACCGCTCAACCAACCCATTGGATTGATGATGGTATGCAGTGGTCACCATCAAGCTAATCTTAAACTGGGCACAAAACTCTTTAAATTCGGCGGATTCAAATTGACTGCCCGCATCCGTTTGAATCTCCTTGGGAAATCCACGTTCTTTGAACAGCCTGGTCAACCAACGAATAATATTTTTGGCCGGCACCAACTTCATTGGCTGAGCCTCCACCCAACGAGTCTTATAATCCACCAAGGTGACCAAATAACGATTCTTTCGTGCTGAGATCGGCAACGTCATTATATCCACCGCCAACCTTTGCCACGGCTGTAGTGAACGAAAATCAGTTTTCTTCAATGCCGGACGCGGAATCGTATTATACACGTTTTTGGCCACAACACATGGACACTTCTTGATCCAATCCTTGACGTCGCGCCTATAATTTGGCCAATAGAAACGTCGCCTAATAACGTCGAAGGTCCTATCCTCCCCCATGTGACCATTGTTGTTGTGAGCCATTGACAGCACCGTCTCCACATAGGCTTTCGGCAAGCACAATTGATTTAGGCCACCTACCTTACGGTAAATCAAATCATCCACTAAGTGGAACTCCTTGGCACGCTCCATCCTCATCTTTTGGATCAATGGATCGTCATTCTGCTCCTTTCGAAAAGAGACCAGATCTACAGGCTCTACCGCAATACGAGACAAAGCATCGGCTACAACATTATCTCGGCCGCTGATGTGGTTAATCGAAAATCGATACTGTAGCAAATCCGTCGCCCAGCGACCCACCATATCATCTCGATTGGTCATACTTTGTAGCCACAATAACGGACGATGATCAGTCATTAGCTTAAATGGCTTACCCTTGAGGTACAAATCCATCTTTTTTATCATATTGTATAATGCACACGCCTCTTTCTGGATAACGCTATAATTCATTTGCGATTTCGAAAATTTCTTCGAAAAATATTCCACGACGTGCTCAACACCATTATCATCACATTGGGACAACACACCACCCATAGCAAGCTGGCTGGCGTCTGTAAATACCACAAACTCCTTGTCGAAATTCGGCATCCAAACTACTGGATTCGAAACCAGCGCCTTCTTTAAGATTTCAAAAGACCGTTGCAGGCCATTTGACCAAGCAAAATGAACGTTCTTCTTCAACAGCTCATACAATGGTGCCGAAATTTCAGCAAAATCTTTTATGAGGGCTCGATAGTGGTTAGCCAAACCCAGAAATGAACGAAGCTGGGACTTATCCGTGGGAATCGGGAACTTCTCGACGGCCAACAACTTCTCCGGCGACGGGCTAATTTTTGAATCACTGACGGTATAACCCAAAAACTGAACCGATTTCACAAAAAATTCGCACTTCTTAGAATTCAATGTCAAACCAGCCGCTCGAATAATATCGAAGACCATCTTCAAATGTCCCTCATGCTCTTTGTCGGATTTGGAGAACACAATGACATCATCAATATATGAACTCACAAAATCTAAATGACAGAACAGCTTCTGCATTAACCGACAAAAGGACTGGCTCCCCGTCGCCAACCCAAACGGCATGACCCTAAATTCATACAGCTTGCCATCAAACTGAAAAGCCGTTTTTTCACAATCATCAGGATTCAACGGTATCTGGTAGTATCCCGAACGAAAGTCCAACTTCGAGAATACCTTGGCTCCACCCATCTTCCGCACAATTGGGTCGACCTCCGGAGCCGGATAAGCATCATATTTGGCTTTCTCATTCAGCTTTCGGAAATCCACAGCCATCCGCACAGATCCGTCCTTTTTTCTCAAACATATGACAGGATGGCACCACTCGCTCTGCGATTCTTGGATCACACCATCCTTTAGCCACTCCTGGATCATCAATCTTAATTCGCCCACGTAAGCAAACGGAATTTTATACGGTCTCGATCGAATCGGCTCTTCATTTTTCAAAACAATAGAATGGGTAACCAAATTCGTCCGGCCAATTCCCGTGAACACATCCGGATTTGCGGCCACAATTTGTTTGGTGGCCTCATTGAGCTCCACATCAACGTCCCCCACGTTTGTCACAGCATTCACATTACCCGCCACAGACTTCACACGATGCTCTTTACCATCCGCGAAAAACGAGATACCATCTTCAACCGAGATAACCATTCGTAATCGATGAATGAGATCATACCCCATGATGGGATAAGATATCTTAGCAATAATGAAATCTGCTTTGAACGACGCCGTTGACAAAACAACATTTGACGACTGCACGCCAGCTACTTCGAACGGATGGCTCACCGAACGAAAAATATTACTGGAAGGTCTCATATCACTTTTTTGATAGGACATAGGTAACAAAGACACTTCTGCACCCGTGTCCAGCAAAGCAAAGGTTTCACGACCATCTACTGTCATTGGCACGAATTTTCGACGCTCAACGATACCAGAAATCTCTTCAACTTTTTTTGTTGACTTCGCATCTTTTGACGCGGATGACTGCGATGCAGGTGCAAAATTTTTTTTCGCCCCACCACCTCCCCCTGCACCACCACTGTCGCCACGACCACGCCGACATTCTTCAGTCGTATGGTTTGACTTTCGACACCTCACACACCATTTTTCCCCACTTTTTTGCTGCGATCCACACTGCTTCTTCTTGCCCTTCACCGACGCAACCGCTTCATGCGCTATTACACGGGCACGCAGTTCATCCAAAGACGTAATTCTGTCAAACGATGCAATCAAATTCTGCTGAACTTCGGTACTTAACTGGGCAAAACAAAAGTCTTTAACGATGATCGCCTTTAAATCTGGTGCTGCGGTGGGATACAATTCATCCACCATCT
Source organism: Amerodectes protonotaria (assembly GCA_025882695.1). Lineage (NCBI taxonomy): Eukaryota > Metazoa > Arthropoda > Arachnida > Sarcoptiformes > Proctophyllodidae > Amerodectes > Amerodectes protonotaria. The sequence continues at coordinate 14,542 of JAOZJS010000641.1, forward strand.
TTGACACATCAGCTGACATCTCGTCGAACGATCTTTTATTGCCGTCTAGACTCAATAACTTTAATAGAGTCGCACCACGCAATGGAATTTGAGATTTGAGCAACGCCGCACGAATTTTCACAAAGGAATTTTTATCTTCTTCGGACAATGAATGAATCGACTGCAACAACGTGGAACGGGAGGGCTGCACCACCTGCAGATAGCAAGCCGTCTCCTCGTCAGTCCATTTATTACACACAGCCAACTTTTTGAAATAGTCGAAGTATTGCTCCATACTTTCGTTACGATCCTTCGGCCTAGGCTGCATAAAATGAAACGACACATTTGGTAGTGATGATGACGATGATAGTGGAGGCACTGATGAAGATGATGATGGTACTGATGATGATGATGCCATAGTTGTGTGATGAACTTCTTCACTTTTCTTCTCTAATTCTTCAATTCTTGCTTTACTTCGCGTAGTCATATTACACCAATTCTTCTGACACCATGTTATAACGTGGACGAGAGACGGGCAAATGAATAAAAGAGGATTCTTTAATCGAATACGACCACTTCACACAAAACACCAAAGAAATTAAAGGAAATCAGAGGATACACATACAACTAAACAACACAAGCATCACATGTAGCATCATACGAAGCATCATACGAAGCATCATACAGAATGAGAAATCAGCAAAGCGCTTATATAGGCTCTGCAAGATAGATGGGGTGGGACAGAGGCGCCACCATTATTACAATATAGAAATTTTATTTGTAACAGAAATTTAGATGGTCGATCAGAAATTATAATCGAAATGTAAAATTTTATCGGGACAATCTCAAAATTGGAAAACCTCGTTCTCCAAGCATACCGTGGAGATCACCACATCTCCTGAAGTACATATGCCCATTAAAGCCCCAATTTGGTATCGAATTGGGGTGTGAAGCCTGATTTTGTACGGTCTCCAGGCGGTTTGGATAAGCACTGTTCAATCTCTTTGAGAAGCATTTGGAAATTTTTGACAAAAATTGCGATTTTTTCCCTCCAAAATTCGTTGTTCGAAATTGCTGGGTCGAATATAGCACTATAATCAGCAGGATTCTTAAGGCAATAATATCTCTCAATAAGGCTTCCAATCCAAAATCTTTCTTCGTTGAAAAAACTCATATCTTTTTCACCATATTTCGGATTAAAACAAGTATCCAAATCTTTTGGATCATGTTTTGAGCGTAAATCTTCAACCATTTTGGACAATGCATACATATCTTCATTACTGAAACTTAAATTTAGCAAACAGCTCACAGGGCTAAGTGCAGCTTCAGCTACCATCAGTGGTTGAAACCATAACATGATGAACATGTTGAGGATTGTGATCTTCATATTCATGTTAAGGATTGTGATGATCTCCTTTTTCAGGTTGATTCAGGATTAATTCCACAGTGATCACCAAGTGTTTTGTTCAGCTCTTTTATTCGAATGATTTGGCTTATTCCATCTCAACCATGATCACCGAGGGATCTATTTTCATATTTTCATCGCATTTTTCTTGAAAAATCAAATACCACCAACCGAAATCCTCCAGTATTTCTGGTTTATCCCGAGAAATGTTTTCAAGTGATCGCTGAAGCTTGTCGTTTGCGTGTATCATCATCAAAGACATTTGAAACAACAAGGTAAAACAATGCGAAATATCGCTAAATAGTTTGTCGCAAAGGGGGACTGTGGGGCTGTTCAAATACAATGAAGCGGAACGGGAAAGACATTGCGCGAAACTATCGATACTATCGATATAAACATCGAACACCATCATCATCATAAGAGGAAGGTGTGTGGTTTCAAATTTCAAACATCAATCAATTTAATTTTTAAGCACACCAAAATACATTCGACGTAAATGAACGAGAACTATATCAAAAGTATAGATCAAAATACATAGGGTACTATTTTATATGGAACCATTTTACAATATTCTTGCCAATAGTGTTCGTATTTTTTCGAACATTTTCGATCATCACGGTGCGAACGGTGTATCAATAAAATCAGAATGAACAAAAAATATGAATATGGTATGATGCTGGTGAACAAAGCGGGCAAACCGAACGATAATGCAATCATAATCTCGAACAAATAGTTCAAGTGCCGGGCGACGCCCCAGAAACCAGATGCCAACAATACGGAATTGTGCTCCGTACCATAAACATCACGATATTTGGCTCGGATCAGCAATGGTCTTCGCGACCAAATCAAACATTGGCCATCGGTTCGTTTGACCAATTGGCGTTGATAATCGGTCCAATAGTTGGCGAATATCGATATTAGGCCAAAGATGAGTATGATGAAATTCACGAAAGCACCATACCGGATGTTGGGGGAATTTTTCACCAAATATAAGCTTGGCAAAGTGAAATAGCCGGGAACGAATGCTATGCAACCCCAAGCGATCATATAACCAAAACGATCCACACAAATGTCAATGGTCTACCGGTAGAAAAACAGATGAAAACATTATCATAAGCATTATTCGACATTCGACAAACCGGGAACATACTTGCATGTAACCATCTTCCCAGTAGTAAAACTTTGCCAAATAGATTGTCTGCAAAATAGTGGCCGTGGCAATTGGATACAACACTGGATTACCTTTATTATATTGGCTTTGATATAGCTCGTAATGTGCTTTCCAACAAACCAAAATGATCATCTGCCATAGCCATAGGCCGAAACGGCTGTTGATCAACATTTTCAAGCTGATATATTTGCCCATTTGTGGATATAGTTCGATGCCCCAGTAGAAATCAAACACCGGATTCCGGGTCATATCGAACAATCCTGGATCGGGTGCCACCAGTGCTTTGATATAGAGCAAAATGCAGACCATAAAACCGAAAATGGCCAGAATTGCCGCCAGATCGGGAATCTTGTAGTAAAGATGTAGGCAAGGATAGTGCCAGATCAATGGCACAATGATCGTCATGGATAGTAGATAAAATTTGAAACCATTATCCCAATATTGTGGCCGATAGTTGTTCAGTGTTGGTGGACCGTAGTATTTTTTTCCAGGTAATAGCAGCAATGTGATAATGGCCCAAATCATTGTTAACAGAATGATGGTCCAACATTCCGGATCGAAAAGATTCACCGAGGACCAGATTTGTTTCAACAGTTGTAGGATTGGTTGCTTGCACAGTGTTTTCCATAGTTCGGATTTTTTATGCACCACAATGTATGGCAGTAGAACCACGGCATTGGGTGTGATTATCATCAATGCTAATGGTACCAATGTTTGGCGGATGATCCGTTCGTAGAATGTTGCCCACATCATCATTATCATTTATTAATTTGCAACAACGAGGAACATTTGGTTTCGAAGTTTTTTTTTCGAGGTAATATGAAGCCACCCAAAAATCAATCAATCAATCAATCCCATCGATTCGTTGATGATTAGCGAAAAGTTTGTGTGCCCGTGTACTCTCAACCGAAAAATATTGTGATTGGTTGTTGTTGTTGTTGTTTTTGGTTGCTATATAAATTTGAGCTCTTCAACCAGTACACACCGTGGTTTACGGTATCCAAAACATAACCAAAACATCAGCCAGCCAACCAAACGATATAGCCATGTCCCGGTACATTCGTAGCCAACAACAATGTGGTGGCCATGTTTGTTGTTTGATTTTGAATGCAAAATCAATCCCATTCAATTGTTGTGTCCGCAAAACGCCGCCAAGAACTTTCTCCTCCAAAGAGCCTAAAACTTAGAACTTGGGCGCCAGGTCAGGTTAGGCTAAGTTAGATTAGATTAAGTTAGATCAGGTTAGATTAGGTTACAGATGATAAGCACCTTGTTACGGAAAATATTGTCCGGATAAAATCAAAATAAAGATGAAAATATCGTTGAAATTTACTGATGATGATGATGATGATCGCTAACCGAAACAAGCAACAAGTATCATCTCTGCTTTAAGCCTCAGCACAATTGTTAGGTGCAAAAGAGAAGAGCTGCCAATCGCAGGCAAGAGCGCTGAGCGCTGGCAAATCGTAACCTCCTTCTTCTTCGCGTTGTTGTTTGGTTACTGTTTCAGTTGTTTGCCAAAACTATAGTGTTGGTTGCTCCACCCCTCCATTGTGTTACAACACATTGTAAGCATGTGTGCCTTGTCAAGCCTTGTAAGCCTGTGTGCCAGCCTATTTCTTTCTTCTTCTTCTTCTTCTTCTTCTTCTTCTTCTTCTTGCTTTCTTCATCTCTGCTTGCTTTCCCTTTGCGGTCATGCTCCACATTGATGAATGAGAAGAAGGAGGGAATGAGAGGTGGTAGGGGTGGCTTGATTTGAAAAAAATCAATTCAATATAGCGCACACAATACAGTGGAGACCTAGAACGTATGGGGCGTACGTACGCTTTCAGAGTGAGTGAGTGAGTGCGCGAGTGAGCGAGTGGAGTTTTTCACATTTGCCAAAGGTGACAACAAGAGCAACAAGTTAGGTTAGGCTGCTCCGACTTGAGCTCTTGGTTGAGAGAGATGGTTGACATATCCAAATGAATGTCGTATTATGCAATAATTATTAACAAAAAAAAACAAGATGTTGTAATGTTGTTCATCGTGTGCTTTCACCAGAAAAAAACAAAACAAAATCCAAGCTTGAAATGGCATGATTTTGGTTTGGTTTGATCCAGGAAACATTTAAATGTTTTTGGGAAAGGTTACCCCTAATATTGGATTGCTTGAGCCAATGATAATGGAGCTGAAATCATTTAAATAGAGCTGGAGCTGGAGCTGGTTTGAACAAACACACTAATCCAATCCTGCTTCGAAACAGAAACAGAAACATGAAGATCATCATCTCAATCCTAAGCTTGTTCATCTTGTCGTGGTTTCAAGTGACGAAATCACAAATTGCTAAAGAACCATTGCCAATGCATCCACTTAATCCCGCATTTCATCAAAATTATCTTCAAAACCAAATAAATGATTTTTTACAACAAGTCCCATGGGGCCCCGATCGATTGAAGTGGTTGGCCGAAAATGTACGACAAAAATATAATCTAACAAATTCGAATTGGAATGTTTTGAACAAATGCTTGCAAACCAATTATTATGGTGTATCTTTAAATATGTTCGACAAAGATTTCCAATTTATACCATTGGCACAGAAATATTTTGATTCATTCGGACATATGTTAACAACTCTGAGATTGATTTATTTGGCAAACACCATCGAAGAAATGATTAACCATGTTGACCGTTGCCTGAATGGAACAGAACAATATCAAGTTGGCTTTACTGAATATTCCGATCATGTAAGTACACGATTATTTGATTATTTCAGATGATTTACATTATTACAATAATCTGTCTCCTAAACAGGCTCCGCCAGTAAATTGGGATATGAAAAAACAAAAAATAATATTGAAGTAGAATATTAAGGCCGGAAATCAACGATGCTATCACTATCTGGCAAAGTTTCCGGAAAAAAGAAGCAAGTTTCCGGATTTTTTTTCAACAAAATAGAATTCGAATTCGAACGAAGAGAGAGGAGAGAGAGGAGAGCTCTGAATTCGAATTTTATTACAATGTTGATGATGATGCTTCGTTTGCTACCCGCGATTAAATTTTCAATTTGTTTTCAAAAAATTAAAATTAAAATTAAAATTCACAGTTTCCACCAATCAAAATCCAATGTGAATAAAATTATTAAAAAAATTAAAATCAAAATCAAAATTCACAGATTTCATCAATTCAAATCAAACATGAAGAAGTATAAGTATTGGTGCGAAAAAAAAACTTTGCAAATATTCAAGCTATATGCGTGCGCGCAAAGAGGGAGGAGCCAAACAGTTTGTTCAATGCATAAGGTATCTGGCATCTTGTTATCCACCTGTTGAATATTTTACTAGTGTTTTGTTTCTAATTTTTACGATTATCGTAGATTTTTCTTCTTTCATTCTAAATGGTGTTGTTGAAAATATTTCGATGTCTCTAACATCGTTCTATTAGATTGATGGTTTTAGTTGTCCTATCCAGTAGCCATCGTTTGAGTAATCCCACCGATGAAACGATCCAACGAGAGAGTACGAGAATCGAATATGCGTGCTTGTTTGATCTGGCGAATGATCTGGTGATTTGCCAAAGGTGACAAGAGCAACAAGTTAAATTGCTCTGACTTGAGCTCTTGGTTGAGATGGCATATCCATCTCTGAACCAAATCCTTTAAATCGTTTTATGCAATAATTATTAAGAAAAAAGATTTTGTAATGTTCATCGTGTTTTCACCAGAAAAACAAATTCCAAGCTTGAATTGGCATGATTTTGTTTGATCCAGGTAACATTCAAATGTTTTGGAGAAAGGTTACCCCTAATCTTGGATTGCTCTCTGGCTTGCGTCAATGGTATAAGCTGAAATCATTTAAATAGAGCTGTAGCTGGAGCTGGTTTGAAACACACACAAACACAAATCCTGCTGGGGAATCAACAATCCTGCTTTGAAACAACAGAAACATGAAGATCATCATCTCAATCCTAAGCTTGTTCATCGTGTCGTGGTTTCAATTGACAATTTCACAGACTCAAGGAATCAAAGACAAATATGACAAATATGAAGAAATATTTGGTCACGATAGGGCCATTTATATGAAAATAAATGGTTTTATGCAGACAAAAATGCCTTATGCCGAAAATCGATTGAAGTGGTTGGCCGAAAATGTACGGAAAAAATATAATCTAACATATTCGAATTTGGATGATTTAAACAATTGCTATAAAACCGATTATGATCTGAATTATGATAAGAATTATAATGGAACAACTTTAAACATGTTCGACGGATTTTTCCAACTTGCACCCTTTGCTACGAAATATTTTGTAATATTCCATCAAGATTATACAGATGAGAAAATGATGTATTTGATAAAAACCATGAAAAAAATGATTGACCATGTTGACCATTGCCTAAGCCTGAATGAAACAGAACAATATCCAGTAGGCTTTGATATATTTTCCGATCAGGTACGTACACGATGATTTGATAATTTCAGGTAATTTACATTACAATATTCTGTCTCCTTAACAGACTATGCCACTAAATTTGGTTATGGCAAACCATACCAGAAAATTCAACAACACCCAATATAAAATACCAAAATAAGTAGAAAATTAAGGCCGGGGATCAACGATGCTATCACTATCTGGCAAAGTTTCCGGAAAAAGAAGGAGAGGAAAAAGGAAATTTCCGGATTTTTTTCAATAAAATCGAATTCGAATTCGAACGAAGAGGGAGAGAGAGGAGAGCTCTGAATTCGAATTTTATATCAATGTTGATGATGATGCTTCTTTTGTTACCGGCGATTAAATTTTCAATTTGTTTTCAAAAAAAAAATTACAATTAAAATTCACAGTTTCCACCAATCAAAATTTAACGTGAAAAAAAAATTTTGCAAATTTTCAAGCCTTAAACGCGTATGCGTGTGCGCAAAGAGGATGGAGCGAAACAGGTTGTTCGATCTGGCGAATGATCTGGTGATTTGTCAAAGGTGACAAGCAACAAGTTAGGCTCCGACTTGAGCTCTTGGTTAAGAGATGGTTGATATCCATCTCTGAACAAAATCTGTTCAAATAAATGTCGTATTATGCAATAATTATTAAGAAAAAAGATGTTGCAATGTTCATCTTGTTTTAACCAGAAAAACAAAATCTAAGCTTGAAATGGCATGATTCGGTTTGGTTTGATCCAGGTAACATTTAAATGTTTTGTAAAGGTAACTGCTAATCTTGAATTGCTCTCTTCGGCTTTAAGCCAATGGTATTGGCTGAAATCATTTAAATAGAAGAGAGCTGGAGCTGGTTTGAAACAAACACACAAACCCAAATCTTGCTGTGGAATCAACAATCCTGCTTTGAAACAACCGAAACAGAAACATGAAGATCATCTCAATCCTAAGCTTGTTCATCGTGTCCTGGTTTCAAGTGACGAGATCACAAAACAATCAACCTGACAGAATCGTTGGTGGCGATTATGTCATTGGAATAGCAATAAATAATTTTCTGCAAGAAAAAATGCCTTATGCCCAAGAACGATTGAATTCGATGGCCCAAAATGTACGACAAAAATATAAACTAACAAATTCGAATTTGGACCTTTTGAACAAATGCTATCAAACCAATTATAATGGGAATAATAAGCTGAATTATAATGCGAATAATAATGGAACAACTTTGAACATATTCGACGGAAACTTCCAACTTTCAAACTTGGCCAGGAAATATTTTACAATATTCAATCATGGTTATACAAATGATAGAATGATTTATTTGGCAAACACCATTGAACAAATGATTAACCATGTTGACCGCTGTCTGAATGGAACAGCACAATTTCAAGTTGGCTTTAATGAATTTTCCGATCATGTATGTACACGATTATTTGATAATTTCAGGTGATTTACATTATTCTAAATAATCTGTCTCCTAAACAGTCTCCGCCAATAAATTGGGTTATGGTAAACCAGACTTCATTGTTGAAGTAGAATGATTAAGGCCGGGGATCAACGATGCTATCACAATCTGGAAAAGTTTCCGGAAAAAAGAAGAAGAGGAAGAAGAAAATTTTCGGATTTTTTTCTAAAAAATTGAATTCGAACGAAGAGGGAGAGAGAGGAGAGCTCTGAATTCGAATTTTATTACAATGTTGATAATGATGCTTCGTTTGATACCGGCGATTAAACTTTCAATTTGTTTTAAAAAAAATTAAAATTCACAGTTTCCACAAATCAAATTCCAAAGTGAATAAAATTTGTTTAGTTAAAAAAATTCAGTTTCAGAGTCCCTCTCTCGGCCCGGGAGTTAAGATTTTTGTCCAAATCATGGTATCCGCTAGCACACCACCACAGCCTATCATAAAATCAATGGCTTGGAAAAGCTTTAATCGGACGGTATAGGAGCTATTGAAGCCGTAAGTAGTCGAAAATCAAGAAGATTGGGAAAATGAAACTAACATCAGTGTTACAATTTATCGGCAAAAAAAACTTGTCAGCAGATAGCAGCACGGAGGTTTTGTTTATATTTTCTTTAACAGGTGGCAGCACTGTGGCCAGGATTTTGCTTTCTTCAACAGGTGGTAGCCCCCTCTGGGCTCATATATGATTCAACAGGTTGCCGCCCCCTGATGTTGGTTTCACATTTGATTCAACAGGTGGCAGCCCCCTGATATTGAGATCAGATTTGATTCAACAGGTGGCAGCCCCCTCTGTTTGGGCTTATATTTGATTCAACAGGTGGTAGCCCCCTGACGTTGGTTTCACATTTGACTCAACAGGTGGCAGCCCCCTGATATTGAGTTCATATTTGATTCAACAGGTGGTAGTCCCCTCTGTTTGGGTTCATATTTGAGTCAACAGGTGGTAGTCCCCTCTGTTTGGGTTCATATTTGAGTCAACAGGTGGTAGCCCCCTCTGTTTGGGCTCATATTTGATCCAACAGGTGGTAGCCCCCTCTGTTCGGGCTCATATTTGATTCAACAGGTGGTAGCCCCCTCTGTTTGGGTTCATATTTGATC
>JAOZJS010000642.1:0-24001 GCA_025882695.1 Amerodectes protonotaria
CTTTTCTCTGCCTGCCTGCCTGTCTGCTTGCCTGCCTGCCTTTTGGGCTTGATTTTAAAATGATTCATTTTTGTGTGACTTCTACTGGTCGTGTGTGTGTGTTTGTCTTGATGCCAAAAGTAACGAAAGTGTTAAATGAGAGAGCGAGAGAGAAAACGCGCCAAACAATCATTTAATGATATTGTGTGTGTTTGTGCGAAATACAGGAAGAACAGTGTGTACTAGAACAGAGGTGAGCAACTCTGGTGCCGCCTATCAAAAAACATTTTGGTGCGGCCCACCAAGCGCATTTCTTGTGCACAAACAAGAGACGAAGCCCTATATTTCCCTCCTCCGCTCTCTCGCTGATTGATCCACCAGTGATGATTTGACCTGATGACGAGACACACACTATAAACAGCAGCAAAAGAAGAAGGAGGTGCATTTCTGTACTGCTGTTCGCAGACCTCGTCGTCTTAGACCCGCCCAAAATAAAATTTTAAAAATTTAAATCAACGCCCCGTTCATTGAAAAGGTTGCTCAGCGCTGCGCTAGAAATGTAGCAAAAATGTAGCAAAAGAATGAAAAAAAGTTTTTGCACAGCAAATGTGGTGTTTGATAGTTTAGTTTAGTTTGTATCTTCTCGTTCGTTGTGCTGAAAGATTTTTGTGTTTTTTTTCTTCAATTTCATTATATTCAAATTCATTGGGAAACCGACACACACACTTAGATTGTAGCAAATTGTGTTTTGCTACTTTTATTTTTCACTTTGCTACAATGATGATGATGATGGATCCAGCCGGAGGATCTTATCTTGAGGCCAATCTTTATCTCATTAGAGTGGAATAGATCTCGTGCTTTTGGCTTTTGTGTCGTAATATTTGTTTGCATCATGCATTCGCCAAGCTTTCTTGGCGACGACGAAGAAGATGAAGAATAAACTTATCAAACATTCATTATGGTGTGTGTTCCACTCGCTAACTGTGTAGCCCAGGGTATTGATCATTGATATTGCTACAAAGTGCGATAGATACAGGCAGCCAGAGAGAGGGAGTGTGAGAATCAACACGGTTTGCGCTACAGTACAACATAGCCCTTGTAGCGAAATTGTAGCAAATGGTACTACACCATCATCATCTGCATTGTAGCAATATCTCTCGCTGTCTATTTTTTTAAAAATGGCTTATCTATACGTTGTTGGGTTGTATCTTTTTTTTTGTTTTCTGGTTTTGAACAACGAGACAGATATAAAAATTCCCAATTTTCCAAGTTTCCAGTGTACTTTTTTGCTTGTTTGTTTGTTCTTGTTGGTTGATTTGGTTGTAACTTCGATTGTATGAGAGGATATCTCTTGTGGTGGTGGTGATGGTGCTAGTGATTATCATTTATCTCGGCGGTTATTATATTCTCCCGCGCAGATGATAATACTTGTTTGTGATATACCACCCAGCTTGCTTGACAACCGGCGCCTTATCCAACCAGGATTTGCAAGCTGCCAAAGTACACAACACCACCACCAACAACAAGAAGAAGTTGTTCTTGTTGTAATTTTATCATCAGTGTTGTATATAACGGTACCCCGGATTGTTGCACCGGATACCTACTTATTGGATTGGATTTGGGATCCAGAAACAATGCAACAACAACAACAACAAAAAATAATACAAGAGTGGATCGATATATGGCTTTGGATGATTGAGTTCCATTAGTATGATTGTATTGTATTGATGTTGATGATGAATCCATGATGTTTGCTCGTTCTCTTAAAACGAGAGTTTCCCAGGAAATATGGTTGGTTGTTCCGTTGGCTCCTCTGGTTGGTGTGTGTGGATCCCAGACGGCAATCATCATCAATAATGTATATCCACGTATGTGGATTGTGGATGTAGATATATATCCCATTAAATTCTTCGAATTCTCGGGTCCTGGTCCTCTGGTGTGTGTGTGTATTGGGATCCAGGCAACCAGAAAAACAGGGAACATTAGCACATCCATTAGATCCAGTGCTCATCTCTCTCTCTCTCTCCCTGTGTTTTGCTACCTGTCTACCTGTCCGGATTCTCGTCTTGGTCGCATGTTTGTGACGGCAGCTAGACAAGACGCCTTGGAAACCAGGGAGAAAATGAAATAAAATTAATGTTTTTGGTTGTTGGTCGTTGTCATTTTCATCATTGGCAGAAAATGTTTGTCGCGATCCAGTTTGCTTGTCTCCAGAATTCAAGAGAATAAGACAGAAAAAAATATCCAAGTGTGTGTGTGGTGGTTGGACGATTACGACGACGACTACGATGTGGATGTCGATCAATGTTGATGAGGATTCAAGCTGGTTGGCCAAAATAAAAAAAAGAGTGCAAAGATACACCAAGAGTGTGTGTGGTTATATTTTTGTTGTTGTTGTTTGGTCGCAAAAAAAGCAAGTTTAACAAGTCAAGCAAGAAGAAGAAGACGAAGAAGAAGAAGAAATTTCATTATCACGCCGAATGATAGTTATTTCTTTCTTGCTTGCTTTTTCTGTTTCTCTTCTCTTCTTGCTACGCTGGATGATGATGATGATCATCGTCTTCGTCGCCATTTCCAAGTTCGGCGTCATTATAAACACACACACACCAATACACACTGGATGGTCTTGTGTTGTGAGTGGTGGATTGCTTGGCGTCTTCGGTCGCCACCAAGCTTGTTGTTGATTGGTTGGTTGGTTGAAGAGAACAAGAAAATGTTTGAGAAGCTGCTGCCGAAGATGAAGAAGAAGAAGTAAACCCGTCTTGTTTTTTTGCTTGTGTTTGAATACTAATTTCAACACGAACGAAATGAAAATGTATTCAAACACACACAGCGAGAAGGAGAGAGACGGCGAGAGAGAGAGAGGATTGTGTGTGTGCAAAGGCGTAAGGATCCCAGATAGAAGAACACGAACAACAACAACAACAAGGTTATGCCTTTACCCTACCTGCACTTGAAGAACAACAAGAAGAACCAACATTACCACCGAATAGGTATCCTTATCCTAGTCGCTGTTGTTGTTGTTGTTCTTCTTCGTCGAATCAATGGTGGTATGGCTCATCATCATCATCATCATCAATGATGTGCTTGAAGCCAGACGACGATGACATATCAACATGTGGAAAAGTGGTGGTGGTGGCGGTTCTCGATTTGGTTTAAACAACAACAACAACAACAACAACATCAAGAATAAGATAGATACGAACGAACGAAGTAAAGATACCAACCAGCCAGCCAACCAACCAAACGGTCACTGACCACCACAGTAGTGTGTGGCTTGGCAAGCCAAGTATACCAAGCTTGCTTCGGATTGGTTGAAATGGCTGGCTGGCTGGTTGGTTGGCAAAGAAAAATCAAGCATCAAAGGGAAAAATAAAAAATGAGAAAATCATAAGACTTTCAGCCAACATCAACAACAACAACAACAAAACAGGCACGAATCTGGGAACTGGTTATAAGTTTTTGTTGGCGAATGCCAATGCGAGTGTGCGAGTGTGTGCGAATCAATTTGATGCCGGAGAATTTCGACATGCCATAGGAGAAGATTGTTGTTTGTGTATCTGCGTGTATGTGTGTTTGCTTGCTTGCTTATTACATCCATCCAAAATCCATTGCGAAACTGCTTGGTTGGTTGCTTGCTTAGAAGCTAGCTGACAGAATAGAATAGAATAGAATACAACAGAACAGAACTGATGCCAGGCGACAGGGGATTCATATCAAAAAAAGCTTCTAAATTATGATTTGTTTGCAAAGAATCCATCATGATTTGGTTGTTGTCTCGTGTCCACGACGGACGACGATCCGGGCCATGAAATCCGAAGTTTAGTGTGTTTGTATGCGGATCCATTCCATCCAGAAACGACAGAACGTAAAAGAGAGCACATATTTTTGTTTGCATTAGGCGCCACATTCTGGATCTAGTTTGGTGGATCCTGTCATGATGGATGCAATCGATCTTGGAAAATCTCGACCAATATATGACCTAGTTGTGTGTTGTTTTGGATCCCAGAATCCGTAGGCGTCCGAAGCGATCTCTCCATAATCCGATGAATCTAGATCTTGGCCAGATCTGGGCGTATTCCCCTCCTCCTCCTCCTCCCTCTACGACGACCACCACTTCCTAGTTGATGAGATTCATCAATTATAATAATCATAATCATAATCATAATCATAAAAAAATAATGATCATATGATTGCATCGCATCGTTATTCTGGCTTGGAATTCGTGTTTCCAACAAAAGAAAAAACAAAAATCAATTAAGATAAACGTGGATACAGGCGATGATGATGATGATGATGAATTTATGAAAAAACAAAAAAAAAATTAAATTGTACCTGCCACACAAGTACTACAACTAGTACTAGTAGTAGTGGTGGTGTTTAGGTGCTATCGCTTTAGGCCCAGGTAAGTTTAGGGGGATACACCAGTTTAGGTAATACACTTTAGGCTGTCTGGCCTGCAAGCATCAAGCTAGCCACAGCAAGCAAGGATATACATTGTGTATACCTGGTTACCTGGCCTGTGTATACCTTGGCTAAGGTTAGATTATGCTGTCGTTGATGTTTATTTATTCAGATATTTATTTTTCTTCTTCTTCTTCTTCTTATTAATACGACCAACAACGAGAACTACCACTAGTAGTCAAACCTGAATGTTGTTTATGTTAATCTTCGTATTTTTATAATAATAATAATACGAATACGAATAAGAAGAAGAAGAAGATAACCACAGACAGACCGAAGACTGAAGACACCCGAAGAAATAAACGACCAGAACTCACGTTCGGATCATGATCGGTCGTCAGGTGGTTGGCCAACAAAATCTTTTTAAGTTTTAGTTTTTTTTGTTTGGTGGAAACAGGTTTCCTTCCAAAAACCTGGTAGTGGGATAATATTCGAGTGATCTCGAGTGTACCACCACACCATCACCGCCACCAGTTTTCGAATGCCATGGCCGATGCTGATGGTGTTGGTGGTGGTACATCTCATCCTAGAGAGGATTGAGACCAGAAAACACACACACACACACACAAGAATAAGATGATGATGAATAATAAGGAGAAGATGATGATGATGATGAAGAGTAAATGGCCATTCTCTCTATTATGACAAGAAAGGGGAAAGAAGAAGGATGTTTGAAAGAGCGATGCTTGAAAGGATGCGCTTGTGTGAGGATGTGAGTGATGAACGACAACAACAAAATAAACGAATTCAGAAACTGAATGAATTGAATGGAATGGAAGGGAATGGAATGAATGGAAACGAATAATAATAAAAAGAAGAAGAAGAAAAACGTTTACAATCTTTGTTGTTGGTGGATGGTCGGTCGGTCGGTTGGATGGATGGATGGATAATGGGATTTGGAATTAACGATTTTTAACGAGAAGAAGAAGAAGAAGAATACAGCGGTTTGTTGGTGTTGGTGTATGTGTTTTAGGCTTAACGTATTTGGACAACGACGTCGAATAGTTTTTTTCGTTAATGCTGTTGGATGCTGGCTTCAGCATCTGCTTGCTTGTTATGTTTTGCCTGAAGGTGGTTAGTGTTTTGGTTGGATTTCTGATTGACAGCTGAAATCCTCGATCCTCAATCCGTTTCTCAATTTCTGTGTTGGCTGGTAGAAGGATTCCAAAAAGGATTCCACCGTCTGGTTCGCCTAGTCTGGTTTCTGGTTGGCTAGTTCTGGTTTCGAGAAAGTTTCTCTCTGTGATCCAGAACGTGGGCGCCAACCTAATTTATTATTAGGGGCAACCAGCCAGGGAGCCACCAGCCAGAGCTAAAAGGATTTCAAGTTTTCGCGCGTAACGACGACGATGATGATGATTATAATGGTCGTTTGGTTCGGTTGGTTGTCTGGTAATCTGGCTGGCTGGTCCACATATCCCTAGCAATATCAAATGATGATGATAATAATAATGAACGTCAATATTTTTTCTATTCTATTTCTGGATCTGTGGATTCGGATTCTTTGTGGAGCGTCTACGGAACACATTTTGGTCATTCCCATTTGGGGCGTCTCCAACAACATCCAATCACACTGTTGTACTAGTACTAGTCTACTAGTATACTAATCAACCCAGAGCAAAGCTGTGTGTGTGCGCGCAAAGTGGTGTGCTTTTGGGACCTCCCTCTCTTCCCCTTTTTCTGTGAGCACTTTCTCTTGCTCGCTGGCTCTCGTTCTGCCTGTGTGTGTGTGTCGCTCAGGCAGTCAACTACTGGCAGTCAACGACACACTCAGATAGAAATGAAGATTCAGCAATAATAATAATAATAATGATAACGCCCTTTAACTGGTGGTGCCCATTAGTTGTTGCCATTGAAACTGGAGAAGAGGAGGCGAAGGAGTAGGCGGCGTGAACGATGATGATGATGATGATGATGATGGCGTTTCCTAATGATGATTATTATTGTATTTTCGTCTAGCAGTACGTTATGCCATTTGGAGGCCCCACCCCACTCCTGCTTGTGTGTGTGTGTGTGTTACGTTTCAATGCAATTCGAAAAGGAGGGGACAAAAAAAGAAGGTATCACAGCTAAAGATTGAAACCGAAAAACACCAGGACATACACTGAAAGTTACTAAAAGTTCGAAAAAAAAATGCGAATGTGAATAGCAACCTGAATTTCGTTTCGTTTTTTTACTTTGAAGATAATAATCGAAGCTTTTTTCTCTTTGATGGGGGTGTGTTGTCATGGAAACAATGGTTCCAAATGGAACACATACACACACACACATGCACCAAGTATACGCCCTGCTGCCCGGGGAATCCGTCGCCGCGTTTGTCCGTTTGTCGGTCGAACGGTTATTATCATTACCGCGAGCGAGGGGGTATCGATTTTTTTTGGCCAAAAGAATATGTATAAATGTACGGAAACGGATGATGGCGTAACAAACGGCTGGGCGTTTCACAGCGTAAAAGTGAAAGCAGCGAGATCTCTCTCTCTCTCTCTCTTTGAAAAGGAAAAAATAGAGCAAAGAGAGAATCTGCTATGCTGATGATGGATACACCAACAGCACTTTTGGGAGCGTTTGTGTATGAGTGTGCCTTGTGTGTGTGTGTGTGTGTTTTGGGCGCCATTCATTATTGCTGGGCGCCATTATTATTATAATAACAATAATAATAATAATAATAATAATAATATTCTTTAGGTTTCCATTCGCCTTCTTAAACCGTAAACCGTAAATGGGTTTCGAAGCGAAAAAAAAAGAAAGCACCGAAGAAGAAGAATAAGAAGGAGAAAAGTGAACAGATTTCCTGTGTTTTCCAGCGTGAGTGTGTGAGTGTGTGTGTGTAAGTGTTCCAGAAGATCCAGCCAGCCAGCCAGCCAGCAATTTCTTCTTGAAGAATCTTAGGGAAACCAAACACACACACACACACAATCTGTCGTGATGATGATAATGGTGGCCGGATTGCGTTTGCATTACGTTTTATATTTCTTTTTCTTTTTCTTTTGCTTTTCTCGCTAGAAAAACCATTGTTGGTGCGAGTGCGAGTGTGTATGTTGTTTTGCATATTTCCTTCGACTTTCAGCTTCGGCTTCGACTTTTGTGTGTCATTCTTCTTCTCAGGCCAAGTCGACTCGCTTTTGGCCGTTTCTTCCCTCTTCTTCTTCGTCTTAGTATTATTATCATGGTTGGCCGCGATGGTGGTAAAGCCAGCCAACCATCTGTTTCGTTTTTTTGGAACGAGACTTCGGTTGCTAGCTAGCGAATACAAGAGAATATCCATTTGAGCCCAAGACGAGGCAAGGGAAGAGGGAGAGAGAGCAAGAGAGCGGATGGTGTAGCGTTTTTATTGCTATTTATACGATGATTGTTGTTGTTGGTGGTGGTTGTTGGAATCCGGCAGCAGCCCAAATCATCATCATCATTGTTGTTGTTGTTGTTGAACTTGCTACTGGCAAGTGTACTTGCATGGAGAGAGAAAGCCGAAGGTGGATTCAGCATCCATACATGTGTGTGTGTGTACCGGAAACACACAATTGTGTTCAGGATCCAAACACAAGGATTCTTGTTGGTTTTTGGGCCCTCCGGCCTGGAATTCCTGGAACAACATTCCAGGAATGGTTGGAACAACAATCCACTGTTCCAGAAATTGTTCCACACACAGTGTGTGCGGAGGGTGTGTGTGTATGACAATTATAATGTTGTTTATACTTGGCGGATATCTCTCTTTGTTTTTTTTTTTGTTACTGTTTTTGGATCGGATTTTGGTATCCAATACACGTACACGCTTGGACACTAATGTTACACTACACAATAGAAATGATTATTATTATTATTATGGTGCCGAAGAACAATGATAACGGTAACAAGGATCCAAAATACAATGTCGGGGTCACACACACACTGGCTGTGCTGTCCAAGGGTGTTCAAAGGGGTTCCAAATTGATGGTCATCATCATCATAATCATCATCCGGGGCGTATGGTTGTCGGTGTGTAAATCAATGCTGCTGTTGGTGTGCGTGTTAAGCGTACGTGGTGTCGTACGATGATGATGATGATTAACCACCACCATTCGGTTTATGTTGTTAATCATTGGACAAGGACAACCACAACAACAACAACATACGTTTTACTGGTGGTGGTGTTGGTGTTGAATTTGCTTTGAAGAATTGCTTCCCAGAAAAAAAATAACAAAAACAAAACGAAGCTGAAGATCTGACTGAATGAGAAGAGATGTTCGGTTAATTGTCTTGGACTTAGGATGCATCAATAAAACAATTATGATTATGATTATGTTTGTTTGTTTGTTTGTTGGTTTGGTTGCTTGATTGGCTGCTTGCTTGATTTGTGTGGTTGGTCGGCCAAGGATCTTCTTCTTCTTCTTGTTGTTGTTGGATATTCTTGGATGATAACGGTCTTTCAGTAATGATGTTGTAATCATGGTTGGCCACCAAAACTCTCGCTCTCGCTCTCTCTCCTTTCCGTTCCGTTCGGCAAAGACATTCTTCATCTTGATGTCGAACATCAACGACAACCAAACCAACAAAAATCGATGTTTGGTTTGCTTGGATGTTCGGATGTTTGATTTGGCTTGGTTGTCTACGTATCATTCCGTAGTGAAAAAAAATATAAAAAGGCAAGCCGAAATTCCAGTAGTAGACCACATCAGTTGAAAACGTTTAGTGATTCGATGCTTCGATCCAGCAAACCAACCAACATTGATGTTTTTGTTCCTCGTGATGTTCATCGAACAACGAAGAATCCACATTCGCATCCGCATCCCCAACACTATTATCATCATCATCATCATCATTATCTTTATCATGAAGCTTTATAACGTGCTTTCTGGGTTCTCTGGATTCTATTTTTCGTCTTTTTGTTTATTTATTTATTTATATTATTTATATTATTCTGATTCCATTTCTGGTTCTGGATCCGGATTCTGGATCTCTGTGTGTGTGTTTGTGTGTATTGGGAGCAATCTATCGATTTTTCATTTATCCGTCCGTGTGTGTGCGAGTGTGTTGTAGCCCAAGATGTATTGAGAAAATGAATGAATGGAAAGCGGAAACTAGCAAATCTTTTCCACCATCTTGGCATCTTCTTGTTCCTCGACCGTTCGTTGTTCTCTTGTTTGCTTTGCTCATTTTTTGTTCACGATAAATTTACTCCGAATTCCGAACGATAGACGACGATCCGAGATAGAAGATGAAGATATTCTAGTGTGTGTGGCAACGGATTCGGCCCGATTCTTATTCGTATTTGGTGGTGGTGGTGATAAATGAAAATCATCAAAATCCTCCCAAATGACACCCAGCGCGCACAGTGGTGGTGGTGGTCATTCTTCCGGGAGAAAGAGGGAGTGGGGCTGAGGCTCAAAAGCACAGTGTAACAGTGCAGCTTCGAAAAGGGGCTGCAACATTTTTTTGGCTTGCTTGCCTGCTTGCTTGCTTTCTCTGGTTGATTTGATTTGGACAGTCAGCACAAGAGGCAGGCGATAAGGGACAGGAGACAGTGTCCAAGGGGACGGCTTTGGCTATTTGATTGGCTCAAGCTTCAATTAGATTGTTGGTGTGTGTGTGCGTTGGGGAGAGGGGATAGTAGGTGTGTCCAAAATTGATTTGTTTGGTTGTGTATGTGTGTGTGTGTTATACTAGGGGTTTGATCAATGTCCAGCCAATAATGTATTGTGGGATAGCCATTGATATCGCACACAAGAGATTGTGTTAGCTTGGTGATGGTGTGTGATGAAGCTTGTGGAGCTATATTGGAGCGTGTGGGTGTGTCCGTTCGTTTCGAATGAAATGATGATAGTGAAAGCGAGAGAATCCTTCAGAATTCTGAAGAATCAATCACACCGAAGAGAAAGAGAAAGAGAAAAGAAATAAAGACAAAAAGACACACGAAATGAAGAGAAAATTTATCGGTTTTCGTTTTCTTGAGAATTGGGCGCGTTCTAATTTTTCAAGATGTCTTGTAAAAGAAGTACGACACCACGATTGGACACAAACTTCCATGATGATCAATCCTTATTACTGGAAAAGAAAGAATTCTTTATTGGGCGCCATCATCATCATTTTTTTCTTAATTTAGGTTTCCGTTGAAAACTACACTGAGAAATAAAGAACAGAAGAGAGAAACAAGAGGCGAGAGAGAGAGAGATAATGATGAAAAGAGAAAATCAACGATATTATTAATTAGAGTTTTGTCAAACATCTCTTTTTGGCTGGTTCCAAAAAAAACTTGTTTCCCCCCAAGATCTCCTTATCTCTCTATCTTGTCCTGTTTCTATTTCGATCGCTACACAATCTATGGTCCAATCTATTTGATTTTTGTAACGTCATTTGTGTACGCCAGTGATTTCGAATCTAAAATGATAATTCGAATTCTGTTGTATCCCTGATTATTCTCCTTTTATCATTCGAATAGTAGTGGTCATGTGTTTTGTGCTATATTAACCATTCGATTCTCTTTGTTCTTGTTTCACCCAGGTATGGCAAAGTCCAAAGTGTACGAATATTTTCCAAGTCAATTTCATCAACAAATTGTGGAACGGACAACAATGGCCAACCAACAACGACGTCGTCGACGACGAATACCAACCTACCAACATCATCATCATCATCATCAACAACAGCCACAACAACAACGTTGAATGGACCTAATTATACGAATGGTGGTGGTAGCTTTTTGTGTAATAATAGCGTTTCCGCAACTGTAGCATTCATCGATATTAAATCGGCAGCAAAAGCGCATAGCTCCGAGAATAAGATCGAAGAGAGAACGCTTAAAACGGATTATTATGAGCCACATAGGCATCATAGTGATGATCATCATTCTTCACTGAATGCTACAACCAAATTGTCATCGTCCAACATAACAACAAACAACAGTTCGGCAGTCAACAATTATAATCATAATAATAGCAATGCTGTTGCTTGTTCCTCATCATCAACATCTTCTTCTTCTTCCTGTTCAGGTGGTGTTGGTTCGACAGTTTTGTCGTCCACATCATCATCATCATCATCATCATCGTTGACAGCAGCTGCAGCAGCATCTTCTTCATCATCAACGATATCGACGGCCACATTGTCAAATTCTGGTTCATCCAGCAACAACTTGCTGTCTGGTACCGGAACATTATCATCGAACACAACGGCCACCAATGTACCACCATTAACAGCTGCCATACAACAACAACAACAACAATCGTCTCTAGGAACGGTTTGCAGCACGACATCGGCAACATCTTCCTCGACATCTGCCATTGCTGCTGCAGCATCCTCCTCCTCATCATCAACCACAGCAACAACAACAACATCATCATCCTCTTCCACCACCAACACCTCTTCATCATCACCAGCCACACCATTGTCCTCAAATGCATCGCTATACGGGAGGCATACGCCCATCAGGTTGGTGATTGATTTTTGATTTGATGACATTATGCCCAAAAAGATGCACAAATTAGATAGATTCAAAGCGACACAGAGAACACGACAAACGCGTGTATGCACGTCCAACACGTGGTTGGCAGTTTGTACGTGGATTTTTCGCGCAAAATGAACGAATAAAAGATCCTGTTCAATGTTCCTTTTAGAAGCTCTTTTTTTCTTATTTTTTTATGGTTTTTTTCAACTTTTTTTTGGGAACGAGAGAAAAAAGATCTCAATGGTAGATAGGTTTCGTTTCGTTTTTGGATCGAATGCAAGATTGTGTCTAGTTTGTCATTGCGTGTGTGTGTGTGTGTTTCGAATCGTCGTTTATAATGATATTTTAAATATATGTATGGAAGTTTAGAAGCTTTTTTTGTTGTTGCTGTTCTGTGTGTATGATGTCTCTTCGTTCCATGTTTTCCACAAATATGGGCATTATGGAACACGAGAGAGAAGGAGAAAGCTGAAGTTGGACGTATCTGTTTCACAGTAAGATCACAACATGGCAGCTTGCTGAAACCCGAAACAACAACAAAAATGTACGAGAAAGCGAAAATAGTGTGTTGAAGCCAAAAGTCGACCACAACCGACCGAATGTTGTGTGGTGATGAAAAGGTTCAACGTTTCTCCTTCATCATCATCATCTTCTTCATCGTCGTCGTCGTCACATTGCCATTTGTACAAGTCTCTTCTCTTGTTGGTGGTGGTAACGTGGTGCGGAGGAACTAGAAAAGATGGAGAACAAAGTCGTTGATGCTTACGGTTACGAATTACGAACATTGTCTTAAGAAACGAATAGAAAAATAGAGAGAGAGAGAAGAGGAAGCAGAACATAACTGGCAACTTTGGCGCGCAGAAAATTGTTGAATGAAAGAGATGGATGTGTGTGGAACGTGTGTGTGTTTGTGTGCGTGGCGTCGACTTGACCTAGATACTGGGCGCGAAAACGTTTTTGGACATTTTCTCTTCAAAAACATTTTGCTCTCAAGATTGTCCTAGCTAGCTAGTGCCTGTTTGTCTTGTCTTGTCGCATCGCTTTCAAGCAACGACTGACTGCGCGACAATCATTTGACATTCTCTTTCTCTCTCTCTCTCTCACTCGCGCGCGCGCGCATTCTCTTCGGGGAAGATGGGGATTCAAACACGCCCGTTTTCTCTCCTTGGATCATTGATTTGGACCACCACCACCAACACCAATACTCTGGAAAACTCTGGATGGAGAACGAACCGAGAGAGAGGATCGTTGGAGCTGTTTGTGGCTCCCGAAAAAAAAGGCTTGCGCGAAAGTTTGATGTTGATGTCGATGATGATGATGAGGATGATGTTTGTTTCACCTGCTTCTATTTGCGCAACGGTTTTTTTTGGAACAAGTGTGCGAGTGTGCGTGTGTTACAAAGTGTTTTATCGTCGTCGTCGTCGTGGTCGTCGTCTTTGTTACTTTTTACTTTTCGCTGTTATTTTATTTGGTGATGATTGCTTTGGCGTTATTGAATGATTGACATTCAAATGAAGTAGAAAAAAAAAGACGAAGAAAAAGAAGAAGAAATTGCTGCCTTTTGATGAACCATTGTTTTTTTGCATGTGTGTTATTATTAGTTTTAGGACCTGTTGTTGTTCGTTGAACGAAACAACGAAATAATGATAATGATAATTGAATGAGAGAAGCATAAACACACTGGAAAAAAAGATGATGGATTGAAACTCTTTATACTCAAACCCGTGAGAGAGTGATTGGGCACAATCTTTACCCGACATAGCCGGACAATCTTTCTTGGCGAATATTCTGTTGGTTGGTTGATTGACCAGCCAGATTCCTGCCAGCAGCATGAGAACCAAGACGCCAGCATAGTACACACACACACACCTTTTTATAATCGAATCTGATTTGTCATTATTGTCCTGCGCTGGCCACACACATAATTAATGTTAAATGTGTGTTAAGGTGTAAAAATGGCACCGCGCCCAACAGCAGTATCCGTCCAAAAATCGGAATCGAGCCCAATGGAGCACACAGGACACGACGACAAGGCGCCCAATCAGATCGGCCAGAACCCTAGAGATATGAGATATCGATTTTGGGTGTTTGTTTGGGTGGAAATCAGGATATCGTTCATTCTTCTTCTTATTCGTTTTGTTAATGCATTCTACTTTCGAACACACACACCCGCACACTCTCTGTGTCCGTACATTCACACTCTTGTCCGGGCTATATTTGGACTCAGTGTGTGTGTGTGGTGTGTTTGGAGAAATTGAAACCAAAGAACAAATAATATAAAATATGAAAGCAACCGACCAACCAACCAGCCAGCGACAACAACAGAAGCTAGAGTAGTGTAGTGTTACATAATATTCTGTTGGTTTTTGGCCGTAAAAAAATGTTTCCAAAGGTTTTCCCCAAAAAAGAAATAGGAAGTAGAAGAAGAAGAAGACGAAAAAAAACGCACAATTCAATTTTCTATTATTCTTCTGGTCGTGCCCACGTCAGAATCCAGCGTGTGGGTGTGTGTGTGTCGGGGGAGTGCACCAAAATCTGGTTTGGAAATGGAACACACACACAACCAACCAAAAAAAACAAAACAAACCAAACCAAAATCTCCATTGTTGTCGTTGTTATTGTTGTTATATGTTTTACTGGAGCCTGCCCGCCTGCCTTCCTTCCGTTCACTGGGCGCGTGTGTTTGTGTGTGTGGGTCTCCCTAATGTATAAGGCCGTCCGGTCCATTAGAGAGGAGTATGATTCATACTCGTGGGATGATTATTCTTCTGGTTGTTGTTGGATCAATAAAGTGAGTGCGTGTGCGCAAATACAGCTCCACGAGAGGGAGAGAATGCGAAAGAAAAAAAAATGCGAAAATTCCATTCTTGTGGTTTTTTCCCTCAACCCGGCTTTGGTTGAGTTGTTGCACATTAGTGCTGCCCTTAACGGGGGTTTACAGTTTTAGCCATTTTGGGCCAGGCAGGCAGATTAGGATTTGATGAATAATGAGCTCCTCCTCCTACCCTGATACTCCTCCTACACACTGTGAAAAAAAAATCTGGGTTGTATCGCAAATAAACGGAGCGAGCAGGCAGGCGAGCAGCGTAAGCGCAGCATTTGCGACAGCTTTTCGCAGACTAGTCGATTTGACGATTATTCGCGACACACCCCAGATTTTTTACACTACATTTTGTACTCTGGATGCGCCTCCTTCAGAAAATGTGGTTGAAATGGAAAGTTGCTAGATGGCACTAGCACTAGGAAAAATTCTGGGGAAGGGGGAACACTTCCTAGAATCCGGCCAATCGTCGAAAAGCCGTTTTGTACCGGAAAAATTCGATTTATTTTAGGAAGAAAAAAAAATTAAAATCCTGATTTCATCCGAATTATAAGAAGAAGAATGGTGTTGTATCGAAAATGGTGCTTTTGTTTCGCGTAGCACACAAAAGAAAAGGGCTCCATTTGTGTGTGGATCTCCGGTTCCATTTTAGCTGGGCGTCTGTAGGCTAGAAAAAAAATATAAGCTTTTCACACTGATTTGATTAAAGCCATGCTGCTGGAATCGAGAATTTTATATTTGAAAATTGGATGAAACAAAAAAAATTTTTTACAGCCACCAACACACACACACACACAGTGATGCAATGTGGCGGCAGCTTATGAAAAATAAATTCGGGAAAAGTGGTTGCTTTTACACATTTCATTTTATTTCATATTTTTTTTATCTGGTGTGTGAACCAAAAAATATGCACACACACATTAGCTCTCAACGATGAAAGATTTAGATGTGAAAGGTGTGCAATGCTGAATATGTGTGGCATGGATGGTTGAGAATAGTTTTAGTTTTTCGGTTGGTTTCCAGGTAACTTCACTTTCAGGAGATTCGTGGCTGCTAAGAGGAGAAATAGAGAATATTACCAAGAGAAGAGGATTGGAAAAATATTGATGGCCCGAATCGCGCGGACAAAGTGCACATCACCACATTTTTTAATACAGACAGAGAGACATATTTGGTTTTTCGATGGAAACCAAGCCAGCTTGATGATGGTTATGATGATGGCGAAGAAGAAGAATAAAGTCAAAGTTTACGAGCCAAATGCACAACGTGTTTCTCGCTTTGGCCTAAGCTCTCTCTCTCGGCCTCTTCGAGATTCTCTTCGAGTGTCTTTGTGTATAATGTGTGCCATTATCATTAGCTGTTGTTGTTGTTGTTGTATTATTGTTATTTCTCAATCACACCATGGTTGCAGCTCTCTGGCTGCTCCAGGGTTTGCGAGTGTGTGTGTGTGTATTCGTTTGCATATTATGGTTATTATACACTATATTTTTTTCTTCTGTTTCCTCGACCATGTAAGCGCTGGAGCGCTTTGGCCAGGGGCTTCATAATTTTTTACCACGATCAGGATGATGATGATGATAGCCTTTATTACTTTTTTTTTGTTTCTCGACGTCGTTTCCAAGAAAAACGAAGAAGAAATATGTTTATGTTGACTGGTGCACCAACCAACCATCCTTGCTTGCTTGCTGGCCATGTGATTGGTTGTTGTCGTATGTTTTCGTTGAGGAACACAACAACAACAGGAATACGGCAGCAAACCATCGTGAGCATAGGTTTTGGTTGCAACGTTGCTTTCTGGCTTTCTTTTTTGTCTTTGGGCCTATTGTTTCAATAGCAACCAACCACTTTACACACACCACCACCAGCGCTAAAATATATAAAAATCAATTTTCAAGGCCAGGCAGGCAGGCCAGGCTTTTGGCCAAACGCTAGCTGAGCTAGGACCACGAATTCTATGCCAGAGAGAGTTTGTCGAGTTATTTGCTTTACCAACTTTTTTTTTGCTTGCCATTCTCGCCTCTTTTGCTGGCTTGTTGGCTTTACGCGTTATCAATATTCCTCTTCGAAGCTTCGAAGTTTCGCGTTGGTGGTGTATACCAAATTTATATGCGTCTCTCTCTCTGTGTGTGTGGTAGGGTATGGTGTTTTCCCAAGCTTTAATTATCCAAGACAACATCATCATCATCATTCTGTACAAGTGTTATGTTGCGAAACACACGGCGATTGTGAGGGAGAGAGAGAGAGAGAAAGAGTGAGAGACAAGATTTAAACACGCCAACGCAGCTAACCAAATTGTAGTAGTTTTTTTTTCTTCTTCTTGGTCGTTTTCCACCAAACGTGATTGTGATTCTTCTATTGGTATTTCCCTGTTCATTTTTGCGCTTGCTTCCTGAACAACGCACGCACACACACACACACACACAACACACATTGTACCGTTTCTTTTTGGACCATTATGTTAAGGTGATTGTACACGATTATGATTGTGCGTAAGATGCTTTTCGGAATCCATATTTTAGATAGCAGCATCGATGCATGCGTATCAATTTACCAATCCGAGATTTGTCTTTCATTCATTCATTCTTCTTTTTTTTCTGGTCATATGATTGGATTTGGCGGCAAAAATAGAATATAAGACAGAAATTTAGCTATTTGATGAACATTCAGATGCTCAACAAATCACACTATCAGATTCACTGGAGATTTGTTGCACAACATATTTTGGCGCTCAATTTTCTATTATGATTTATGTAGCTATTGATAATCGGTCGGAATTTTGGGATAAAAATATGATGATGATTTTTTTCTCAAGGAAACTAATTGAATGTTTTTTCTTTCTCGCAAATACCCACGGTTATGTTTGTATAGATATAATTCGACGATAGTGCTCGAATCGAATTCTACCAACAATAATCAATCGGCTTCATCGTCCGCCCATCATCATCACCATCATCATTCATCATCATCTTCAACAACCGCCGCATCCCAATTATCATCATCGTTGGTTAATAATAATACTACGACGACGACGATTGGCGCTGGTGCATTGGGTGGAACAGGAAGTGGAGGAGGACATTCAAATTTTCCCGGTGTATCATCATCTCCAAAAGATGATCATATTTCCATGACTACATCATCATCATCATTATTAAATGATCGTGAAGAATCTAGTAGACAGAATAATAATACCACTGCTACTACTACGGCAATTTGTGTTCGAAAAATATCTCATAGATTGACCGGTAATTATACTTATTTTTTTTTGGGAAAAAACCTGGAAATTTAATTTTGATTTTGAATCCCAATGATTTTGATTTTGAATCCCAATGATTTTGATTTTGATGATGACCCAGATTCCAATATAAAGGAAAGTCTATTTTACGAATTTAAACGATACGGAAAAATCATTCAAACATTGGTTCGTGGTCAAGGTTCTGATCGTCATGCAATCGTGGTGTTCAATAAACCAGAAGAAGCTGAAAAGGCTCTGAAAGATTCTAAAGTAAGCATGGTTTTCCCAGGAAACCAGAAAAAAATACTGTTCTTTTTTCTTGTCGATTTTCCGAAATCGATTCGAACATTCGATTATTCGAATGTTTTCGGTACGATTTTCATCAAACTAACACTGTTTTTTTTTCTTTCAATTTCCGTTACCTTTGTTCGATCTTTTTTTTTCTTTTGCCCTACCAGGACAAACAATTTTTAGGTAGTCGTGTGGAGATAACTCCTTGTGATTATTCCGACATAGTCGGCGATTGTAATAATAATAGAAACAATAATAATGAAAATATTGATAATGATTATGATGTATATCATCCACGGGCTACGCGTACATTGTTCGTCGGTAATCTTGACAAAGAAGTGAGCTATGGTGATTTGGCCAAAAAATTCAGTCAATTTGGCGAAATAATGGTAAGTAGTTTATCATCACACACATGGTTCAAACATCCGGGAACTCGGTGGTTCGTTCCCGGTTTCCGGTTATGCGTAACCGTAAAAAAACTTTGACCTATATTTTTGATTTGATTTGATCTTCAAATTATCCATCCCAATTATAGGAGATTGATATCAAAAAACAAAACCAACCATATGCCTTCATCAGATTTAATAATATATCATCGGTAGTGAAAGCAATGAGAAGATATGATAATGAACCAATGGGTGGTACCAAATTGAAGCTTGGTTATGGGAAAAGTTTTAGCAGTTGTTGCATATGGATCGGTGATTATAAAGATTCATTTAGTGATGTGAAAGGTATTGAAAAATATCTGAATAAATATGGCCAAGTGAATAGGGTGTTACCGGACTGTGAACAAAGATCTGTGTTGTGTTTTTTCGAAACACATGAAGAAGCGAAAAAGGCCGTTGAAGATCTTCGACAAAAATCCATCAACGGTAGACGAGTGAATGTGGACTTTGCTAGCCGTGATTATCAAACATATTTCCTCGAGAAACGTACGCCACTAAACAACAACAACAACGGTGCTGGTGGTGGTTTAAATAATGATAATAATACTAGCAACAATAGTCATCGTGGCAGATCTGGATCATGGATCAGCAGCAACAGTGCCAATTCCGTTGATTATGATGATCAAAGAACGTATGATCGAAGCAGCCGTAGTACCTCATCGTACCATCATCATCAATTGAATTCAAGATCATCATCATCATCATCATTGTTACAAGTGAGATCCAATAGTGGTAATAATGGTAACAATGTCAATAGTGGTGGTAATGGTGGTTCGTCATCCTATTCATCGTTGAGGCAACGATCCCAAACACCGCCACCTTCACCGCCGTCAACGGATTCAACATCTTTCAATTCTCGTCATTCACTATCTCAGTCATCATCGTTGCATGGTGGTGGATCTAATTCACGTGTTTCCAGCAAACATGATTATCATCCATCTTCAAGAGCATCGTATGGTCGTTATTCACCACCAAACGATGATGAGGATGATGTTGATGAGGAATCGCATCATAGCTCAAGTTCCAACCATAAAAGAGAATCCTCTTCATCATCATCACGTTATTCAAGGTCTCATCATTTATCTGATAGCTTTTTGCCAACTGATATGGCCAGTCCTAAAATTCGTCGTGATTCTAGCCCGTATTCAAGCTTAAAGTTGGATTCGGATTTTCCACATCGATCCTCATCATTATCGAACAGGAATTCATCATCGAACCTAGCCAACAACAACAGTAATAGTGATGATATAAAATCATCGCATGATGATGTTGGTGCTGGTCATGGTGTGTCCAGACGTTCCAACCACTCAAAATTGTTCCATATGAGTAGGCGTGGAATAGGTGTAATGGCTGGAGATTCTCCAACACCACAACATCAATCATCATCATCATCATCCGCGCAGCAACAATATCGTAAATCGGGCCTAAGCAGCAGTAGCAGCAGCAGTACGAGCAGTAGCAATAGCCGAAGCCCGATTGGCCGCGAAAGCAAATCGAGTAGTCATTATCAGGATCGTACTTCCGTCAGTCCACCACCTAGTCCCAGATTGAATCATCATCATCATCAATATTCATATCACGATGGTGACCGACCGATTGGAACATCCAACACCACCACGACAACAACCTCAATTATCAACGATGGATCGAATTTTGGTGATCATCATCATCATTCACATGCACATCAGTGGAGAAGGAAATCAACCGATGATAATAATCATCATACAACAGGAGGAGGAGGAGGAGGAGTAGGAAGTGTTGGCGGTATTGGTTCCGATGTGTTACGTTTGAAATCGGATTCAATAATTGATATCAATAATAGTGATGTTATCAATAATTCTTCATCCTCATCCTCATCAACAACAACATCATCATCTCACCGAGAACATGGCCGTGATTATCGTGATCGTTTTCGTGATTCTTCGAATCATAGAACCAATTCTTTGTTAACAACATCCTCATCGTTGGGATCATATCAAAATCGTAGTAGTGATTCGTATGCTAAAAGGCGTTTAAACTCATCGTTGGAAGTGGACGAGAATTCTTCCGATCTACCCGGGCATCTGGAAAGGAAGAAACGGTTGATGGCTTGTGTTGAGCAATCATCGTCCAATTCTTCGCTTACGAACAGTAGCAGTACCAGTCTGGTCAACCAATGTGGTTCACTGTTAACATCCACAGTGTCGTCCAATAGTAACTTGGCTACCTCTAATGATAATAAATCCACCAGCAGCAAAAATTCCATGACCAATCATGTTACGAATCTTTCGATTTTGAATGATGTGAAATTGTTGCATTCATCCAAAAATGTTTCTCGTGATCCGATCAACACCACTGCTGCAGCTTCCTCCTCCTCCTCATCATCATCTTCTTCCTGTTCTTCTACTGCTGCTGGTAGTTTATTGGTGGATCACCATCTTCATCAGACGTCCAAACGTCGTTTGAGTAATACAGCTAATTCTGTTGGAATCGCCAATAATTCTGGTTGTGTTGGCGGTGGTAGTAGTATTGGCATATCAGGTAATCCATACACAGAGGGTAATTTTAAAGATCTCAAACCAATTTTACAATATTATCTGGCTGAAGGAAATCTCAATCAACATCAAACAAACGCAATGTTGACGTTGCTAAATCCTGAACAATCCAAAGCTACTACGTTGCAGTTGTTGAATTCTTCTAGTAATAATAAAGGTTCCGCTACGATACCATCAACGGCAGCATCGACCACCAATATATCCACAACGGTAACATCATCTTCAGCCGCATCCACTGTTTCATCCAAGAGCGGTGCTAGTGGCGGAGGCCCAAGTGTTGGAAACATTTGTGGATTCAGTTCAACCAGTTCCACTAGTGGCAGTAGTGTTGTTGGCCAAACACCAGCATTAACAACGGCCACCACCGCATTAACGACAGCCACGGCGGCAACATCTTTGGCGACCATGAACAATGTGAATAGCTTGAATTCAACGGCAACAACCATTGCATCGTTGGCGACCACTTCAACAAAAACCAAGACCAAAGACATGTGTCCAACAATTACATTGAGGACTATTGATGTTTGCACATCTTCTGTTAATCAATCATTGATGGATCCACGTATTTCTGGTCACAATTATTCAGGTGGTAGTGGTGGTAGTAGTGGGAATAATAGTAGTAAATCGATTTATTCATCAAGAATCAGTTGTGATAATGATCTCAAAAATCCAAAATTATCCGAAACATCATCATCATCATCATCGAATCACCATCACCACCATCATCATCATCATTCAAAACATCAGAGTTGTGAATATGGCCCAAGTAGTCCATGGAATTTACCATTACCTGAGTTTGCAAAAGCTCAACAGTTGAAAACAAACACAACGGCAGCGATTTTGACGGGTGACAATGCGACCAAGTCACATCTGTCATCGTTGTCTTTATCGCTGGCAACAGCGATTAATAGCAATATTGTGATCCAAAATAGCTCAACTACGGCGATGATCTCGAATCCACTTTCAGCAGCATTATCATCGTTGTCGAACACCACCAGTAGCAACAATTTGACACACATTCCAAGTTTAACCGAAAGTTCGGTTAGGAATTTGACCGGTAGTTCGCCGAAAAATGCCAACATAATGAGTCCATTGGGTAATCTATCGCCAGTGCCAAAACATCGTTTGTCTAGAGATCGTATATCGACGGAGACCAATAGTTTTGATTTTAAACGTTCGGCGGATCGTATTGATCTGGATGATGTTTCGGATACGGATATGGGGGGAAATTTTCTGAGTGATGATAAATTAAAACCATTGGATGAAAAACATAATGCTTGGTCTGGTACTAGTTGTACAACGCCCACGTTGAAAAGTGAACGAACACCGACCATTGATTATAGCAAGTATAATATCAAAAAGAAGAGTCAATCCAACACCAATACGAATGGTTCAACATCACTGAATAACAATAGCTCCAATGAGAATGATTCTACCGATCTGAAGAACATCCTATCTTCATCGTCAGTCTTTGATCAAGACTCTAAACGTTTAGAACATTTGAATGAAAAATACGAACCAAAAGATGTTTCAACATTGGATCTGGATTCAATTGGTTCATCAACATCAGCGCATAAGATCAGCTTGAGTAGTAGAACAAAGTTTTCTAGTTCTATTCCAAGTTCGCTTGTGTTGCCCACCGATAAAACATCATCATTATTGGTGAATTCTTTGGACACATTGCCAAAAACAACTACAACCTCAACAACGCCATTGAACACACCGCTCTCATCCTCTTCATCATCATCGGCGGCCAACACCGCGTTCCATTATAACCATCATCCGCCCTATCATCACCATACGCACCACCACCATCATCATTCTATTTCATCATCCAACAACAATTTGATTCCTACAACTACTTCCTCTTCTGTTTCGAGCAGCTCAAACATGTCTCGGAAATTTTCTACAGAATCATCATTGTCAGCCAGCAACAGCAACAATGCTACCAATCGTACGAATCAAATCAAGAAAGATTATTCAATCACACCGACGACGCCTGGTTCGGCGCCAGTAAGATCGACGGCTACAATGTTTCCACAATTTTCAAGATCTTCATCCATACCAACCAGTAGTAATACTGCACCGAATACGCCCACCACGCTGGTAAACAACAACAACAGTAATAGCAGAACATTATCATCGTCTTTCAATCGGAAGGATAGTTCTGGCGGTGTTCAAAGCAGTAATAGTTGTTATCCACCACAAAATAATAGCAACAGTGGCGGAAATCAATTATCCAGACAAGCGAGTGAAACAAAACAATATAAATTGGATCCAATGAACAAGTCATCTTCGAGCGCATCCAATGTGAGCAAAACTATCCAATCGTCTGCCTCATCCTCTTGCTCCTCTTCATCATCATCGAGCAAAAGTGGTGGTGGTGATCATCAGAATCCAACGATGAAAAAAGATCACAATGTTGCAGTGAATAAATCCACGGTGCAAGACCAACAACAACAACAGCAACAAGGTCATCATTCCAACAAGAACAAACACGAAATATCATCAACCAACAATCTATCGTCAAACAAGAATGAATTCAAGAGAAAAGAGGTCGAGAGGAAGAATTCAAGCACTGGATCGGATCATGGTGTCAGCAATAACAATAATTGCACATCAACTCAAGATGTGATGAAATATCATCATAGCAGTGGTGGTGGTGGTAATTATGGCAAGTCTAAATCGGAACCATCAAAGCACTCCAGTAAAGAATCATTGAAAGATGATGATAACAATCCTGGTAATGGCAACAACAACAACAACAACAACAACAACAATAATAATAATAATAATAATCGTGAACCAACCTCGAGAAAA
>JAOZJS010000643.1:0-23959 GCA_025882695.1 Amerodectes protonotaria
TATTATTATTATTATTATTATTATTATTGTTATTCCCAGATATTCTTCTTCTGCTTCTTCTTCTTCTTCTCCATCACTCTCCATTGCCTTGAGGATTTAGCCCCGAAATCGGAGACAAACAAACAAATAATAATGAGAAGAAGAAGAAGAAGAAGAACATTTGATGGTGATAGCCTTCAATGTGTGTGTGTGTGTGTGTGTTTTTTATATTTATTTTATTTTTAAAGCTTTGCTTTGCTTTGCTTCCATCCTTCCATCCATGGCTAGAGAAATAAGTAGGGTGGTAAGCTTCAAAGGGTTCAATTGATAACCAAGAGTATGAAGAATCCCCGAATCCCCAATACCGACAAACAAACGACAACGACAAGACGATCATCATCATCATCTCGTTCGGTGTTTGGCGGGTAATGGTAGTCGTTTTGTTCTTTTTTGTTTTTTTGATTGTTCTTCTTGTTTTGTTCTTGTCGTTGTTTTTTGCTACTTTGTAACAATTTGGTTAACATTCTTTTGGGCCATCAATTCATTCAATTGTTGTTGCCAACCATTGTGTACCTGTTGGAGCTTACCTGAGATGGAAAGCGAGCGAGATTAGATTATGAACACACATTACATTGCATTCGGAGAAAGGATTATGCAACAACGAAGAAGAAGAAGCGAGCAAGCAAGCAATAATAATAATAATAATAATAATATGTAACAAGGTGAACCAGCATTTGGGGAGGCAAGTGGAAACTATCGATCCGATAATCATTAACTAGAACACACACACACACACACACACACACACACACACACACACACACACAATTTGAATGTTGGCAACAGCGACGACCAACATTGCAATCGTATTTTGTTTTATGTTGTTGCTGGTTGGTCGGTTGTCAATGCCTTGTTTTGCCTTGAAAGGAAATTGGAGGGGGGGGTTTCCTAACATTCTACGTAACAGTAGGCAGCTAGGAAAGGCGGAGCTAAAGACAAACGAATTTAGCATTAAAGCCAGAAAAGGTGGAGCCAGACACGAGCGAACGCAGCCAAGTGCACTGGTGACTGGTGCAGCTAGGAAAGGAGAAGCCCAAGACAAGCGAGCTCAGCCAAAGACAAGCGAACTTAGCATTATAGCTAGGAAAGGCGGAGCCAAAGACAAGCGAACGGAGCCGAGTGCACGTAACACTGCAGCTAGGAAAGTAAAGTAAAGCAAAGTAAAATGCCCTTGACATTACATATGGGAAAGACGGAGCACGTAATACTATAGCTAGGAAAGGCGGAGCCAAAGACAAGCGAGCTTGACATTGAAAGCTGGGAAAGGCAGAGCCAAAGACAAGCGAGCTTGACATTGAAAGCTGGGAAAGGCAGAGCTCAAGACTAGTGCCCTTGACATTGAAAGCTGCGAAAAGGCGGAGCTTAAGACAAGTGCGCGTAACATTCCTGCAACAGCAAGTGCACGGTTGACAGCGGTTGTCAATCATATAGGAAAGACAAGGGGAACAAGAACAAGGGTGGATCGAATGCAGATTTTTTTTTGCAGGGGCAACACACGCTGCTGACGTTTGTTAGCCTTGTTAGCAGCTAGCTTTTTTCGAATTCCATTTCCCGAGCAGTTTGGCCAATCAGATTTGGGAGATTTTTTCCAGTGAAAAAAATTATTATTATTTTGATGATGATGATGATGATGATAAACACAGCCAAGGCGAATGATGGAAAAATGGAAAAAAATTGTTGTTTTGACCACTATCACCAAAGATGATGATGATGATGATGATGATGATGATGATGATGGTGGTGGTGGCTTCAAGTGCCATCAAGATGATGAATTTATTAAATGGACACACAACTACGAGATGAAACAAATACACACACACACACACACACACAAAGATAAAACAAGAGCAGTTTCAGGCATCTTTAGCTTTAGCTTCAGCTTCAGCAGCAGCAGCAGCCGAAAAACGGCCACGATCATCAAACATTATCGCCGAGAAAGAAGAAGAAGAAGAAGAAGAAGAAGGCAACAGAAATAAAACTTCGAAAAGAAGAAGAAGAAGAAGAAGAAGAAGAGATAGAAAGAAAGGTTTAACCCTTTTTTTTCCTTTTTTTTTGGTTTCTACATTTCCCCAAACCAAAAAAAAGAGCAGAATGTTAATTTAGATTTGGAGACCATTTTGTTGTTGCTTTTCTGAACTTTTGAAAAAAAATAAAAAAAATAAAAATAAAAAATAAAAAGAAGAAAAATAAAAATAAAATAAAATAAAATAGTGTGAGACTGATTACAAATAATTTTTGTCTTCTACTTCTTCTTCATCTTCTTCATCGTCTTCATCTTCGTCTTCTTGTTGTTCTTGTTCTTGTTCTTATTCATCAGCTTCCCCAACCTAACTTGTGGCTATTTATCCTGCTTTGTCTCCAGTAATCTTCTTCTTCTTCTTCTTCTTCGTCTTCATCTTGTGTGTTTGTTTCAAACAACAACAAAATCGTTTTTCTTGCACTTTTCAGGATGTGTGTGTGTTAAAAAAAATTGTATTTTGGTTAACCCGCGAAAAAAAGGTGAAAATCCGACTGAAGTAAAACTAAAACTAGCAAATATCAGAACGATGACAAAAAATTAATCAGATTTCCTGAGCTCTGGTTGTGGCCAGAAAAATAAGAAGAAGAAGATGATGATGATGAAAATGAAGAAGAAGAAGAAAATTCCACAAATCAAATAAGAATAACGATGATAATATAATAAATTAAATCAAAACTAGTTGTGAACAGAGAGCGAGCTAGCGAGCGACCGCGCGAGAGAGAGCGAGAGAAAGGGTTGTATGCACTGTGATGTTGAGGCTGTTGGCCGTTGATGAGGAGAAGCCGCAAAAAAACCGAAAATAGGTGGTTTACCATCATCATCATCATCATCATCATCCCACCAACCCAATTGGCCATTATCTTGCCCCGCGCAAACGAAGAGAAAAAAATTAAAAGAAGATTTCATCGACAGATACCGCGCGCCTAGCTGAGCGAACGAGCGAGCGAGATGCGCCAGCTTGAATGGGAAAAAGATGTGATGCGATCCGATCCGAAGCGATGCTCTTCTTCTTGTTTTTGTTTTTCGGTTTTTAAACATTTTTTTTCAGTTTCAAGCAAAACAAAATTCTCAACAAAATGTTCTTCCAGAAAAAAAGCTGGCGAATGGCACAGTGTCTTATCGGATATTTTTTTCCCAAATTTCAATTTGCTAACTAGTTGCTCTCTTTCTCTCTTATTTTTTTTTATTAAAAAAAACGATATTCCAGCTTCCAGGCTTGTTCGGGACCACATTTGGCTAATTGAAATATACCAAGTGAAAATATAAAATAAAATAAAGATTTCAGGGCAAAGTGTCGAAATGAAGCAAGCAAAGTGGAAACGCAACTTGAAATGTTCCGAGATGATAATAATAATCATCATCTTAATAATAATAATAAGAGAAGAATAATGAGTTTAATGACACAAAAAAAGAAATGAGCAGCAAAGAGAAACAAGAAAGAGAGGAAAAATTATGAAATGGCGCGAAAAAAAATTCAAATTCCAATAATAAATTGTAGCAATTTAATTGTATCGATATTGTATCAATAATGTATCGATTTGTATTTGTATGTATGTGTGTGTCTGTTTGTATGTAGCAAATACTTTTTGTGTATGAACACGACCAGAACCAATCAACACACCTGTACGCACGCACGCAAGCATACACGCAAGGTAGCATTCAATTTTCTTTTTATTATTATTATTATTTGAAATAAACTAACAAACAAACATCATCGAACCATGATCATCATCATCATCTCGTCTTCATCAACATCAACATCAACAACAAGAACACCACATATCACTTTTGTTTGCTTTTTGTTTTGTTTTGTTTTTTTGAAAAAATCCAGTGGATGGACAAAATAAGCGAGGGGAGAGAGAGAGAGCTAGAAGTAAAAAGTATCAATCTCAGGTGTGTGTGTGTGATTAGTTAATTAATTAATTAGTTATCCTTACAGTCATTGTTGCTGTTGTTGTTTAGTGTTCAATCAAAATCAAACAAGATCAATTACAAATTCATTATCACCCTCAATCGCACAAAATCGTATCGGGATCTTCAGAAAAACGGAAACGGAACCACATCATCATCAACATCATCATTAGCGTGTCACGTCATATTTGGAAAGCATGTGTGTGTGACTTTGTGGGTGGAAATAGTGGAAATTTCGAATTCTAAAAAAATTTGATGTAGACAACAAAAGAAAAACGAAACAATTAATGATGATGACACAATTAAATGATGTAATAAGAAGAAAAATCATTCGATATAATATATAATCAAGCTAATGGAATTGATGAGAATTTTATGAATTATGAAAAATTATGAATAGCGGAAATGTTACATGTTACAAATTGTTAAATAATTTTTGATAAAATTAATCGATGGCTTTGTTTCAAATTTTATTTGAATTTTGGCTACAACACACACGCACACGCACTTACGAACAAGAATTTGTAGCAATTGTGAATGAATGTATTTTTTTATATTATTCCATATAATTGATAATTATTAGTTGTGAGCAAGCGAGATCAACAAATAATATGTGTAATGTTTTGTTTTCCGTTTTGTTGTAATCATCCGTACGTCCTTTATGGACGGATGGTGAAGCATAATGTTTGTTTCCGGCGCGGAAAAAAAAGGAAAATAGGAAAGAAGATTGAAACAATTGAATCCTAGATAAATTTGGATTATATATGATGAATTTGGATACATGAGGATTAATATATTTTTTTCAAAAAAAAAGAAAAGAAAAAGTCTGAGAAAATTCGCCAAGCTATATAAATGTTGAGATCCATTATTATGTTTGAAACATTTGAAAATGATAAAGTTGATAAAAGTTGAGATTTTTCGTGAAATTTTTTTAAAATCTAGAAAAAAAAGATTAATAAAAAGAGAAGCCAATCATGTCAGAGATAGAGAGAGAGAGGTGGAGGTGGAGAGAAGAAGAAGAAATCGAAGAAGAATTAAAAGAAGATTCGAAAAGAAGAAGAAAAATTTGATGAGATTTAGAAGAATTTCAAATTTGAGATTGGTTTTAGAAGGTGTGAGAGCGAGCAACAGCAAGCGAACAAGAGCAAGAGAGAGAGAGGAGTAGAAAATGGGTTGAGTTTGGCGGTTTGGTTGTTTCTTCTTTTGTCTGCATTTGTCGTTGTTTCTTCGTCTGGTGGTGATTGGTGAGACACATTTACTCACACATATATCCAATCAAAATTATCAGCCATCGTTTGAATATGGCAGTGGGGTGGGTGCGATATATAATAGAGCGAGCGTAGGAGGAGGAGGAGGAGGTTTTAATTGTATTATTTTTAGTTGTTCTTGTCGCTGGTTGGTTGGCTGGCTGTTCAGCTCGTTGGCGGTGATTTACTGGCGGTGCTCCTGTTGGGTTGTCATCGTCATCATCATCATCATCATCATCATCATCGTAGTCGTTAGCCACATCCACATCAACCAGAGTACATTTTCTGTGCATTGGCGACCAGCCCACTTTTGATTGGATGGAATGTGTTGGTGGTGCTGGTGCTGGTAAGGCCTGGTCGATCGCGCTTCTTTCGTAGATTTTTGAATTCCAAACAAACAAACAAACAAAAACGAATTTTTCAATGAAACAAACTGGACATAAAATGTAGATGATTTGTCTTATGATCTTTTGAAAAGCTCGTACTGGATGAAAGTAATACTGCCGCTGCGGCGGCAGCCGCCGATGCTGGAGCTGTGCTTAAATTAAACGAATTATTATGATGATGGTGATGATTAAGATGTGGATGATGATGATGGTTAAGATGTGGATGATGATGATGATGATGATGATTCTGTTGCAAATGATGCGATATAGAATGCTGTGTTTGCGTATAAAGATTATGAGCAGCAGCTTCAGAAGAACCGGGATATAGAGACGGGCTGGTGTTGGTGGTGGTGTTGTTGCTGTTGCTGCTGTTGTTGTTGTTGTGGTGGTTGGTGCTGTTGGTGGTGGTTGTGGTGTTCGACGACTGCTGTTGCTGTTGATGCTGTTGTTGATGGTCTCGAGATGCCTGTAGATTCTGGACTATGAAATGATAATGTTAACAAATATCGGATGCAAAACATGCAAAAAAAATATTCAATTTGGCTTGGGATTCTGGATTCTGGATCGTCAGGATTCTGATATCTCTACATACCGTTCGAAATGACTGATTGTTGTTGTTGTTGCTGTTGCTGTTGTTGAGACATAGTACGTTGAGGATTGTTGTTGTTGTTGTTGTTGTTATTGTTGTTGCCCGAACCATTCAACGATGGTGCCGTAACATGTACCATGGACGATGGTGATCTAGAATCATCGGCGGCACCATTGGTGGTGGTGGTCACCGGTGTGTTTCGGCTAATCGAACCACCGCCACCACTTGGCTGACTGCTTGTTTGGCATCGTTCAATACTGGTCACATTACCGGCTGCGGCAATGGCATATGCGGCAGCCGCGGCCGCAGCCGCAGCACTCTGGGCCTGGCCAACCTGCAACAAACGGGACGTGGTCTGGCGCCTTTGACCACCAGGACCGTAGCGTTTTGGCAATGTTCCAGCATGCCGTTGCATATGAGTTTTGAGATTGCCTACGCGAGAACACACCAGGGAAAACC
Organism: Amerodectes protonotaria; assembly: GCA_025882695.1. Taxonomy (NCBI): domain Eukaryota; kingdom Metazoa; phylum Arthropoda; class Arachnida; order Sarcoptiformes; family Proctophyllodidae; genus Amerodectes; species Amerodectes protonotaria. The sequence goes on from JAOZJS010000643.1 coordinate 6,652, forward strand.
ACGGAAAAAAATTTTATGATTCGATTTCGAATTCTTACAAAACACAAAAACATTCCAAAAGTAGTGGTTTGTTCACCTTTCTGCGAAAATGTCTTGCCGCAAAGACCGCACGGAAATCGATCATCCTTGTTATGCGTACGAATATGCGTTCGCATATTGCCCTTTTGCGAAAAGCCCTTCCCACAAACCGAACAAGCATACGGTTTCTCCTTGGTATGCACCGATCGTATGTGCGTTTTAAGATTACCTTTCTGCGTAAAACTCCGCCCACAACGTTCGCATGCATACTCTTTGGTCTGCGTATGGATCTTGATGTGCGTATCAACATTGCCTTTTTGGGTGAAGCTTTTGCCACAAACCTAAAATCAAAAACAAAAAAAAAAGATTTCCGGAAAGATTCCCACCGGAAACGCCAAACCGTTTTTTTGAGAACATTTTCCGAGGACATCAAACCATGCATATGTATATGGTATGGTACTTACATGACATACGTATGGCTTGTCACCAGTGTGAATCATCATGTGTGTTTTGAGGTTACCTTAATCACAAGAAAAAGAAAACGGAAACGGAAATGATTCGAATTGCGGAAATAGAAGCCGGACAATCAGCTGTTTGTATCAGCTGTTTTGATGATTACCTTTTTGAGTGAAAAATTTGTTGCACATTGGACACAAGAATGTTTTATTATTGTTCTGTTGCGATTTCGATACACGATTCGGTGGTCCACCACCGGGGCCGGATTGATTGGACATCCTACGATTGGTTGCTGCTTGACTACCGGTGGCCACCAAATGTCCGTGGATGCTGAATCCTGGTGCGGCCATGGAATGCAATGTGGTCTGATGTGGCCCCACATGATGATGCGATGAATGATGTAGGTGGCCACCGGCCATACTGAACGCCGGATTCACACCGCTGGACATGGCCGCAATGCTGGTGCCTATCGGGCCCAGGTGACCGGTCAAAGGGTTGGCGCCCAACCCTACGGTTACACCGGTACCGGTCGTACCGAACAAATGTTTTTCATGGGCTAACAATGCTTCCGGATTCATGATTAGCTTGTCCGGACAATAGTACGTATCAGTACCGTTAACCGTTAGATGATGATTAGTGGCCTGCGAGCTAGGTTCGCTAGGCGAATTCAACGGGTTAATGGCCTCGTTAATGGCCAAACTATGATGATGGTGGCCACGTGCCAACAAGAATGAATGTATATGATGCGGCTGTGGCTGTTGATGCGGCTGTGGCTGTTGTTCAATGGCAAATGATAATGATGAAGATGATGGTGAAGATGATGATAATGTTGATGATGGTGATGTAATATTTGATGCGGCTGATGCTGATGCTGATGCTTGTGAAGAATTTTCCCGATTTCGGCCAACCTGACCACAAATGGTCATCTTTGCCGAATCCAAGCAGCCGCTACTGGGATGATTCTGATGATGATTGTGGTTATAATTTGAAGATATGTAATTTCCGGTACGGAAACTGGTATCAAGATGATTAGTATTTGGATTTGGATTAAGATTTGGAGGATTAAGATTTGTATTTGTATTATTATTCAAAAAGAGATCAGCTAAGCTTGGCCAAACGATATTCTTTGAATTATAATAATAGTTGTTGTTGTCGTTATTGTAATTGTTGTTTGTTTGAGATGTTTGTTTTTTGGTTGAAAATATTCGATTGATCGAGGTGGAGGAATTTATTGTTGTTGGTGACAATGATGACGACGACGACGGAGGCGACAGATTTGAACAAAAAACTACTTCGGGGGTTAATTTCGGCCGGAATTCACCAAGCATCTAAGCCCTAAAAATTAACCCTTTGGTGGCCGTCCGGTGAAAACCTGGATCAAACAAACAAATTCAACAGTTTGGACTAAACATTTGTATTCCGTTGAGCATTTGAATCAATATATTTTTTGAAAATATTGATACTTGTTGATGATGATGATGATGATGATGAAAGTAAAACGACGGACGCAAAATTCTTCCCTAGTGAGGATTCTGCCGGATACTTTTGTTGTTGTTGTTGTTGTTGTGGTTGCACAAACTAGATTTCTATCACAATGTAGCAGTTTTTGAATTATTTTAATTTGCTTATTTTTTTTTTTGGTTCAAACAAAGATTGCACACTGTTCGTGATGATGATGATGATGATGATGATGATGAAGAAGGAGAATCCTGGCGTCGCAGAATATTCTCTTCTTGTTGTCGTTGTTCGCAAGGAAAATGTCTTCGAATTTTCTAAATTAATAAAATTGTAATGGTTCTTGGAATAATTTGATCAATTTGAACTAGAATCGTCGATTTAGGCTCATTTGTCAATGAGAAAATTAATATTCTTGAAGATATATTCTTGATTGGCTTGTTTTAAAAGAAATTGTTTGCTTTTTTCTTCTTCTTCAATGAAAAAATATTCGTAGTCGTCCGAGGGTTAAGCATAGTTTAACTAATATTGTCTGTTTGTGGGCGTGTGTGGGTGTAGGTGTGTCAGGGCGTGTATTCCGGGTATATACGTGTGTTGCGCTAAAGGAGGATTAACATTTATTGTGGTCCAAAATGTTCAAAGTAAATCTGGCCACAATTTGAATATTTAAATTCAAACAAAAAAAAAACAAAAAATTTAAAATTAAAAATAAAATAAAATTATCCCTTAGGGGCCTAGGTAATTAAAAAGAAGGGGGAAAGAGAGAAAATGCTAATAAGATCAAATTCATTGTATTTTAAAACTATTAAATAGTTGATTGATTGATTGATTAACCCTAGGGGCGTGGTTATAGTTAAAAGAAAAAAAAAGAGGAGTGGCTTAAGTGCGTCTGTGGTGGGGCTTGTTTCTGTGGTGTGGAACCGGAAATAGGATGGCGCATGCGTGTGTCGACTGTGTCGCAGGGAAAACGAAAAGGAAATGTAGCTAAATATTTTGTGTGAAAAACAAACAAAAAAAAATTGTGCCGTCCACAAATGTGGTGACACGAATGATTAGAATTAATTAGAATTAATTAGAATTTGATTTGATTAGGAAAATTCTTGTTTGTTTGTTTCAAGCTGAATGTGTGTGTGTATGTGTGTATCGCAATGAGATACAAGAAAGAATGAGAATGAGTGAGAGAAAAGCCGGAAATTCGAATTCAGTTCTTCCTTTTTTTGGGGCTTTTCATAAATATCGTTTTCCGTTTTCCGGTTGGCGAATAATACCAGGAACATTCGTATTCGTATTCGTTTATTTTTTTGGCGCGTTTTAATTGGGACAATTTTTCTTTATTTGATGAAGAAAATTTTTTGCTTGTTCCAAAATTATTAATTGATTAATTAATTAATTGATTAATTATTAATTTATTATTATTATTATTTTTCGTCGTGAAGATCGAATTATCGTTGGGGAAATTATCGTTCAGCTCATCTATTGAATAGATGAAGTGAATCATCATCATCATCATCATTATCATCATCGGATAATGTATTCTTTAGAGTCGTTTTCGATCAAACGACTTTGGCGATCAGAATCCTGGCCGGATACAACAATGGCAATCGTCGTTGTTTTGGCCGTCGTTTGAGCTGTTCATAAAGTACATGTCGATTTGTGGCTTCGAATTCGAATCGTTGTTGTTGTTGTTGGCCCATTGAGCGGTGGTGGCATCGGGAATGGCCGTGGATGAATTTTTTGTGTGTGTGTGTTTTCAATCAATTAATGATAATTATGATAAATACTAAATTGTAGGTCGATTGATCGATGATTATGGCCGTGGTGGTGTTCGATGTTCAGCTTGAAATCATTGAACAACGACCACGAAGACGAGGATGAAGACAAATCGAACGACAATTTTCTTGTTGATGATTTTTGACAAATTCTTCTTCTTCTTCTTGTTGTTGTTGTTTAATTGTCATCATCAACATAATCGTTGAATAACCAATGTGTGTGTGCATGTGTGGTAAGTGTGTGTGTGTCTTGATGATGGTTTTGTTGTTGCTTGTCGTTGTTTGTCGCTTGTTTTATTTTTTAAGATTTTTTCGATTCTCGAACCTTCGTTGATGCTGGCTGATTGGCTGGCTGACTAAATGGTGGTGATGGTTAACGTTGTTGTTGTTGTTGTTGTTGGATTGTGGCCGGTCGTTGGTTCGGTCTGGTTTGTCGTAACGAACGAGTTATCGAGTTTATCGTTGGCGATGTACCAAAGATCGCTGGAAAAGATAACCGAAATGTATACTTGGCGCCGATGACCGCCAAGTATCGCGCGCGCGAGCGAGCTTCAAGTAAGCCGAGTTCTTCGACTAGCGTTCTCCCGGGGGTTTGGAAAACGAAAAATTATTTTCTTTTCAAAAACTTTGAATTTCGTTGATTCTCTCTTCTTCTTCGCCTCCCCCTTTTTCCAGTTCCTCCCCCACACTATCTTTTAGTGGCCACCATCGAAATTAACATCAAGTGACACTCTTCTTCTTCTTGTTGTTGCTTCGACTGGTTTTCAAGAGCGAGCCAGCGAGCCAGCCAGCGAGAAATACAAAAAAAATTCTTTTCGCTGTTTTGGCGGCGAGATTTTTGGGAAATCGAAAACCACCAAGCTTGGCTATATTATCTTATAAGCGTGATGGTGTGGTTTGTGATGTTCGAGGACCTCTCTCTCTCTCTTGGAAGTTGTTCTTCAGTTTGGTATGTCGTCGATGACCATCGGCCACACACACCAGGACTAGAATGAAGAGATGATGATTTGGATGTGGATGTGGATGAACTTGGTCACTAAGTGCACACACGTACAGTATAAAAAATTTTTTTTCGCGCCAATATCGCGGGTTAAAAAACAGCAGCAACAAAAAAAAATTCGAAAAAGAACGCAAATTTTTCAAAAAAAATAAAAAATTAACACCATTCCCGCGCGCACGCGTGAGCGCAAAATGCACAGACACAAAACAACAGTTGCACGAATGAAGAATGAAGACAAGAAGACACGACCACAGAAGAGAGAGCGCACGAAGAAAAATTGATAAGCCAAAGCTTGTGAAAGCTTGTGAAAGCGTGAACAACCACAACAATAATAATAATAATAATACACAAATGGGCGGAGCTTGCTTAGCTTGTGTCGTCCTATAACTGCTGTTGATGTAACGTACAATTGTTGTTGTTGTTATAGTCCACCACCACCACCACCACTATAATCGGGGTTTGGTCTGGTGATGTTGCTGGGTGCTAGTGGCCAGTATCATCCGCGGTCGTCGTCGTCGTCGTCGTTGTAGTCGTCACACACTGTTGATATGGCTGGCTATCACCACACGCGGTAAGCGAGCGAGCGAGCGAGAGAGAGAGAGCGGCGGTGGGCAGTCCTAATATGAAGAGAAGAGAGAAAAAAATGTTTAAAAAAACGAAAATTGAAAAAAAAACTTCGCAGCAACACAGCAACACAAACAAAACAGAAGAGAGGATGGTGGGCTATATAGTAAGACAATACGTTTCAGAACAGACAGCACAGAAAAAAAAATGAAGGCGGAGCTTCCAGACAACTGTATGTGCGCATGTGTCGTATGCACGGTATGCGATTGGTGTGTGTGTGTGTGTGTGTGTCTATGTGCGCGCGCATGCGTTGTGCATAAACCACGCCTCCATTCACGGCTACTAATAACGATTTTCAGCAAAATTATGCAGAAAATGCATAATGCATATGGCGATGCACTTGTTGCACTATGTATGTGTGATATGTGTGTTGATACTATGTAAACGGAAACTCCCACACACACTCCCACACACGAAAACATTCCAAAATAGATTGGAAAATGATTGATGTAGAGTGCAGACACTTTTTCGGAGAGTGGGCGTTTCTTTTCTCCCATCATCACCATCATCATCATCACCACCACTGGTGCCAACATTGTGCATACACATTGTATCTAATTGATTTATCACAACCAACCAGCTAACCAACCGACCGACTGGTGGAGCGGTAACCACCACCACCACCACCTTCATCACACACACACATGTTTAGCCCGGCCTACCGGCTACAGGTCCCTCCCCCGAAACCTCAAAAATTCCGTATAATTACGAGCGAGCGAATAAGAACATTATCAATCAACCAAGACTGTGGTGGAAGTTTGTGGTGGATTGTTGTTGATAATGATGATGATAAACCCATTTTGAGGATAATGTTGCCATGGCAGCCATACCAAAATCCGTGTGTGTGTGGATGTGGATGTGGATTCTTCGAAATTCAATGTCATCCTGAGAATCCTTCTTCTTCTTGATCTTCTTCTTCTTCTGCTACAAACTGTCGCCCATTTATCTTGCTTTCTCATTGCATCGTGGCGTCTCGCTAGATGCTGGTGAGGGCGTAAGGATTCAGATCATCCCGAGCAGAAGATGAAGAAGAAGAAGAAGAAGAGACTAAACCAAATAAATGATGATGATGATGATGCGGAGGATGACAAATATGCCATCACACAAGCAGACAGATCAATATCGAATGTCTAGCGCGAATGCTTGGCGCCAAGCGGGGGGGGAAGGGAACGATCACTTCCCACCACCCCCATTTTGGGCGTCATCTTCACAATCCACAAGGTTCTCTCTCTCTCTCTCTCTTGCTTGGTTGGTTGTCCCCTTTACTGGATCACGGCGATACCTTGATGATAGTGTATGATAATGATTGGACGGACGGACAGACAGACGGACGGACCTACAGACAGACAGACGAACGGACAGACAGACCGGGAGGAGCCATAGATGACGCCCTGGATTTAGTTCGAAAATGAAATTCATTCCAAAGAATGTTGGACAATCCTCGCCAGCCATAAACCAAATATTATCATCAAATATGATTAATGCCAATGACCCAAACAGAGTATGATGATGATGATGTTTCTGGTTATTATTACATAATAAATTATGTAATGTCCTCTTCAAGCCGTCTGCTTGTGTGTCTCAATTAGCCGTTCGGATTTATCGGACGGAGCCCACTCCCACTTGTGTCTCCATGGATAATCTAGTTTTTTTAGTGGGCGGACCAATTTGGCTGCTGTGGGAGGGGCAAGTGTTGGTGATGACGAAGATGATGATGATCATGGAGCCAAAGCGGCACTTCCGGGTCTTGACCGCTAGACGAAGTGGGCGTGTGTGGGTGTGGGTGTGTGAGATGAAAGTTTTAGTCGGCCAGCCAGCCAGCCAGGTTTTCCCAAATGAAATCAATACATCAACATTGGATACACTTTGGGCGACGGCAGGCAGGCAGGCAGGATCCTGGCGCCCAAACATTATTAAATAACAATTACAATGTTGTTGTTGTTGTTGTTGCAACATTGTAACTGGATCCACATCGAATACCGGAATCCCCATGAATGTACTGTGGACACTGCACTGGGCGTCCAGTGTGGGCGCCGACTTTTTTCACCAGAATCCGTCTGACTCCCGCCGATCTCTGGAGATCAAACAACATAATAAATATATAAATGTCATTGAATATTTGGCAATGTGTGGATGTGGATGTTCCAAGTTCCAAGTTGGAGCCCAAATATTGGCGCCCAAATGAAACGGGATATTGGCGCCCCGCAAAAATAAAAACCTTTCAGCAATTCGAAGGAATCCGAATGGCCACCAGAATATATGATGTAATGTAATGTAATGTGATGTGATTGGTAGTATTTACTGTGATTTGATACAATCTTTGCTTGTTTTTGGTTTGTTTGTTTGCGCGCTTGTTTGCTTGCTTGCTTGTAGCTATTATGTAACAACAACAACATGTTCCTGAAAGATTAATCAAGTTTCGGATTCTCGATTACATAATAATAATAATTATTATTATTATATAACCAGGAGAGGAGAGAAACCATAAGCAAATTGACTCTTGATCTTTCTGATCTTGATCTGAGCGTTTTTCCTTAGTGCGAAGATTTCCAAGTGCGGATTTCTGGTGCGAGACGCGACGTGTAGAGGTTTTGGCTGGTTATTTAAGCTGATATTCGAGAATTCAAGCTAATCTCTAGGTTTGTGCTTGGGATTTTGGTTTAGGATTTCCGTTTATATTAAAAAAAAATTCATAACAAACATCCAAGGTTCCAATTGGAACATGGTTTTGCAAAAAAAAAAAACAAAACAAAACAAATCAAAGCCATCAATCCGCAAGAGAGATGGACGAATCGCCGAATCCTATGTTTCGAATTAGAATTATTTTTTTTGTTGCTCGTGTCTGCCTAGAATTCGATTTGTATGCTCAAGTCGGGAAGAGAGAGAAGTGGACACACACACACACTAACAAACATTCGAAAACTAGAGGAACCAACCAAGTTAACCAACCAAGTGTCTGAGACGTCTTCGACGCCAACTTCGACGACGATGATGATGAAGACCACTTGGTTGGTTGGTTGGTTTTCGATTAGAAAACACAGAAAAAATATATTTTATTATTATGAAGAAGACGAGAAGATGAAGATGGTGAAGATGGCAAACGAGAAGATGAAGAAGAAGAAGAAGACGAAGACGAAAACTGTAATAAATCGTTCGAGATAAATGACTGGTGGAAAAAAAGGACAGGACAGAACAGAACAGAACAGGACACGATCCTCCAGCAGCAGCAGCAGCCGCATCAAAAATAATAAAAAACAAAATAAGAAAAAAAAGGGTTAAAATCAATGGACATCTCTCTCTCTCTCTCTCTCGCGCTAGCCCGAATAAGAAGAGGATGGCGGCGATGGTGATGGCGATGGTGAAGAAGAACGCGAGAACGAGAACGTCGAAGACGACGAAGACCAAAACGACCAAGAGAAGATAAGAAAACACACACACACACACACGATGGTGGTGGTGGTGGTGTATCATCATCATTGATGAACAAGATCTATCGAACGATCTGTCGAGTTTCGGCTTCCCCTGTCCATGCCATGCTCAAGCCCCGCCCTTTCCCCAGCCACAAGTCCCGCCCCGTCCATGCCCTTTTACCGCCACAAGTCCCGCCCTTTGTAGCCACAAGTCCCACCCCTAGCCACATCCTTTAATTTTATTATTTCAATTCATTTCATCAATTCACACCAACACACATGCACACATACATTTAACCCTTTGATACGATTTGTTCTTCTTTTTTTTATAATTCGCCACTACGTCTGCGCCTGCGCCCTCCTGGCCCAGCCCCTGGCCCCGCCTCCATTTTCTTTTTTTCGTTAATATAATAATAATAATCGTTGGTCGTTTAGTTTTTAGTTTAGAGTTAGTTTGTTTAGTTTTCGTTTCGTTTCGTTCGTTCGTTCGTTCCAATCGAATCACCACCGCCATCATAATCATTAGTAGTAGCCAAAAGATATTTAGCGATTTCAGGCTAACAAGAGCGAGAGAGCGAGAGAGGTGGTGATCAACGGGTTGTTGTCGCAACAACAACGACAGCCAGCAGCCATTATTTGTCTGTGTGGTGGCGGTGGTGGTGGTGGCGTAGCGGAGAGAAAGTAGAGGCGATCATCATCATCATCATCATCGTTATTGCTTATTGCTGCTGTTTGATGCTTATGGCCGGGCCAACCCGGCTCAATCCGGGAGGGGCGCACTTGCGCCGATTGATTCGAAATGTGTGTGTGTGGGGCGGGGCTTAGGGCAGGAACCAAAAAAAATTAGAAGAACGTTTCATCATCATCATCAAAATAATAAGAACAAGTTTTTTTTTTCTATTAAGTGCTTGCTGATGGTGGTGGCTCTCGCACCAGCAAGAATGATGATGATGATGATGGATATGAGGTGAATCCTCCTCCTCCTCCTGTTGCGTTGCAATGCAATGCGCGTTCGTATGGCGACCGCCGATGTTGGCGTCGTCGGATTCTGTACTCTCACCGGAGCATTGTGTGGCATTGAAAGTTACAAATTCTTTTTAGCTTGCTTGCTTGCTTTTAGAAGCTTTTTAAGTAGCTTGGCTCGTGGTTTTGGGCGATGCGAATCGTCAGCCGCAACAGTATTTTTTTTGGAAGCGAAAAAGCAAAATTTGAAGACGACGACGACGACGACGACGACGACGACGACGAAGATGAAGAAGAAGAAAATATCGTTGCGAAATCCCTTTCATCACCACCACCACCACCATATACTCCTGTGTGTGAGTGTGTGTGTGTTTGATGCTTAACCTTACTTGTTGTTGCTACTTGTTGTATATCTTCACAGTTTTCTTCTTCTTCTTCTTCGTCGTCTTCGTCGTCTTCGCCTTCTTAATCTTGTTCTTTTAATATTTCATTTTCTTTTTTTGGCATTTGAAAATGATAATAATGGACACGATGGCCTTCGTGTAAGCACACATTCTCTCTCTTGCTCTATCGCTCGTTCGTTTTTTGGCGGGAAGAATGGAAAAACATCGTTTCGTTCGTTCGTTCGTTTTCGTATTTTGGTTTGGACTTCTTCTTTTCGAACAGAACAGACAGACACAGAAGCCAAAAGCAACCGACCAAACAACCGTGTCACACATACCAACACACACACACTAACACTAAAGCTTAAGCTTGAAGCATTTAATTGTTATTTTCTGATTCCAAAATGATTAGATTGAGAATATGTGCGAGCCTTTTTTCCAACAACAGCTCGAAAGCTTGAAAGCTGGAAAAAGCGCGCCAAAAAAAAATGGATTCCATTTTTCCCTTATTTTTTTTCGTTCGAAAGCATATTCATTCGTTCGAAAAGTAGTAGCAGAAATTTCCTTTCTCTCTCTCTCGCTCTATCGCCCCCCTCTCGCGCGCTCGCTCGCTCACTTTTGCACTTATTCAGTTTCATTAACCTGGAAACACTGACTGACAGCAAGACTGACAGCGATCGCCAGACACAAATATGGGGAAGGGCACACACACACACACACACACACACACACACACACACACACACACACACACACACACACACACACATTATAAAAAAAAGCTACATATAAAAGCCAATCGAGTGCAACATTTTGTTTGACTGATAATGTTGTGTTGCCCAAAAGGGGTTTGTTGTTTTGGTTCAGCACACCGCTAGCTCCTCCTCCTCCTCCTCCTACTTGGCCGCGCGCAGAGTAGCGTGCACGAGCGTACACGCGTACTTTGCGTACGTCTCCTCAAGCGCCTCCCTACCCGGGCATCGCCCCGCCCCAAAGTCTATTGGCGTGTGTGCGTAACCCTATCGAGGTGAAAAAGATAAGATACGCCAACCAACCAACCAATCGTCCCCTCCCTCCCTCATATTCGCCGCACATATCAGCGAATGAAATGTGATAGGCCGCAACAACAACAGGAAAAAAAAATAGAGGAGAGAAGGACGACTCTTCAGGCCAATGACCACCATCATCATGATCATATGTATTGTGAGGGATATGTGGGCGTGTCGGTGCCGTATCCACACAGACGATGCAAGACCGAGCATAAATTTTTAAAGGCCTGGATCCTGGAGCCAACAAACAAATCAACTACAATAATCCGTGAGCAGGGAGCGATAGGGAGGAAGAAGAGAGAATCCATATGCGTTTGCATCATAAAATCTGTCTTTATTCTTTTTCGTGTGTTTTGTTTGGATTGCGTAAGCCACGTCCGTCATGTGTCTTCATTTATGGCTATTTTTAACCCGGATTCTATAACCGAACACACACACACTGCTAGCAGAAGAAGAAGAAGACGGGAATAGTTTTCGAATATTTTGATTTTTTTTTTTGAAACGTTAATCCATTTTCGTCATTTCGCAATAACCAACCATCAACAACAACAAGAGAGCACGGAAGTACAGGCGAAACGAAACATTTTTGCTTTATTAAATTTTAGGAAAAACATAAATCACAACACGTGCGTTTTGCGCGTGCGCGTGCCTACCCACCACCACCACCCGCACCACTGCCCCTCCTTCAAAAATGGCTACAACAACAACAACAAACAACCCAAAGCACAAATAGTAGCAAAATCGTCCCCTCCCTCCAATCAAAATAAAAAACAAAAAACAAAAATGTAGCGGATCCAATTTCAGCCGTTCAACCGTTCAGCTATAAGCCACTCCTTTTTCTTCTTGTTCTCGTTCTTGTTCCTCTTCTTCTTGTTATTAGCACTATTATTAACCCTTTGAGTGCCGAGTGCCGATATACAGCATCACAGGGAACCCCTTTCATCCCCTAATGATGATGATCATGTCCAACAATTTGTCTAATAACAAAAGTAAACGGACACACACACCACTACCACAGGTGGTAAATCAATAACAATGATAATAAAATGTAGCAAAACCGAACGAGCGAACGAAACAGCAACAACAAAAACAAATCCTCGAACATAATCTTCATCACTATCCAATTGCCATGGCCAAGTGTGGCTTTCTCTCACACACACACACACACACGGCGACGACGACCAATCAAGAGATCGAACACAGAAGCTGCGGTGAGAGAGAGAGAGAGAGAGAATCCGATCCGAATGACCATCATCACTTTCTGTTTTGTTTTTGTTGTTGTTTTTGCTACTTTTTTTTGTTTTGTTCTTCTTGTTTTTGTTGTTTTTGCTTTTTGCTACTTTTCCTTTTACCTGCTGCCCTGGACGGTGTGTGATGATTGCCACAATCATGGTGGTGGTTCACAACTTTCACAGCTCTCTCGCGCGCTCTTGCGCTCTGGCGCTACTAAGCCCGATGATCGTTTGTACGGTTGTACAATCCGCTGATGGTGTGGATGATGATGATGATAATGGTAATAATGGTAATGATAATAATAATAACCATTGTCATGTCCATCATCAACGTCCGCCACACACACACACATATTAAGACGATGACCAAGAAAAATGATGAAGAACAACAATGGCTAAACATTACCTTGACAGCGAAAAAGAAACCAACGGAGAACCACCACCACCACCACCACCAAGATGATCATTATCATTATCATTATCCAAGCACCACACATTTACACTAACAATAATAATCCGCATTTCGCTTATTCGCTACCTCGCTCGCTGGCTCGCTAGCTTGCTTCAATTCAATTCAATTCAATTCACTTTCATTGTTTTCTTTGTTTTCGGTTGCCCAATGCCCCAATGACCACATTCACCACCACCACCACCACATCCTAACCAACCAATCACCGACCAGTATACTGTGAAAGTATACTTTCAGTAACCACCACCACCACCATACATAATTTAATAACAAGGAAAAAACAATAAATAACACGACATGAAAGCGATGAACGAAGAAAAAATGAAACAAACAAAAAAAAATAATAATGAAAATCAAAATGTATATGCTTGGAGAGAGAGAGCGCGAGAGAACGAGAGTATGCGAGCATTTGGTTTAGTTTTGTTTCTTTTCTTCTTCTTCTTCTTGGTCGTCGTCGTCGTCGTTTTGCTGGTCGTTTTCCTGTAATTCTTCTTGTTGTTTTATTTTTGCTTGTTTCTTTTTTTTTGTTTGCTACTTTTCTTCTTCTTCTCGTTTTTTGTTGTTGTTACTGTTGCGCTCTATCTCATCATAATAATAGAAGAAGAAAAAAAGCAATAACTACCAACATTATCAACGACAGCAGCAACAACAACAACAGGCGAACCATCAAAAAACGATTCACCTAGTTCTTGTTGTTGTTGTTGTTTCGATTCTTCTTTTTGTTTGCTACTTATTTTCTGGTGTGATGATTTTCCATCATCACCACCATGATTATGATGATCACATGATGATGATTTATTAGACAAAAAGGCCGCCAATAAATCATCAATGATGATGATCTATTAAATTTCGCGCCAAAGCGGATAATTTGAAATTTCCGACTGAACGTTCTCTATGAACGCCCCCCGGAAGAATTCGATTTTGCAAAAAAAAATTCGAATTCGAATTCGAATTCTAAAATCGAATTTTAACTGGAAAACTCGCAAAACAATCAACAACAAAAATGAAATTCTAGTATTTCCTCCTCACACAGAATTTAACAAGATGATTAACACACGTTTTGGTGGTGAAGAACATTGACACATGTTGATGATATTATTATTATTTAAGGTTTTGTTGTTGTTTCTTTCTTTGATTTTGTTGTTGTTGCTTTTTTTTGATGTTTTTTTTTTGCTACTTTTTTGGCAGTCGTCGACCATTCATATTCTCTTTCTCTCTCCCTCTCTTTCATTCAACTCTTTCTCTTCTTAGACATTTCTTAGAAGCAATGTCTACATATCCTGCGTGCATGTGCACCAACAACAACACGTGGGAATGGAAATGGATTCTCTGGTAGGTTTTCGAATTAGCAACGAACGAAATTTAATTCAATTTGTGAAATTTCAACAAGTCAACAAGTCACGAACAATCGTTTGGAAAACCCGTCAACCTTGAAAATCTAGTGCCCAAATATCGCTTACCTTGATGACCGGAAAATTTTGCTTCTATTGTTGTTAGCCAATGGTTTGGAAGTTCCGGGGCGCCAGCCTGTTGTTGAATGTCTATGTGCGTGCGCGATGATGAATTTCACACACGATCGATTTGCACCGAAACTCAACAGAAAAGTATCGAAAACCGAACAACAAAATTCGGGTGTTGAATACTAATAATAATGGTGATGGTGGTGATTGGAAGTCGACTTAGTCGTCTTTGTCGAAGAAGCCGAAGAAGAGGCGTCAGCGGCCGCGGCAACAACAACAACAAAAACGAAAATTAGATTGATGATCCGGTATGAAGAAGATGACAGAAGGATCCAAGGATTTCGAAGAGATTATACATTCGATGCTCAAGCAAGAAAAATAAGAAGAGCTAATAATAATGATGATAATAATAATTTTGTCGCTGCTTGAAGAGCAAGAAGAAGAAGAAGAGAAGATGAAGAAATGGCTAGGATTGATAGCAAGTGCAAAGATGTTTATTTTCTCGTATGGATGGATGGATGGATGAATGGTATGTGGATTGAATTGAATTGGATTGAAGAAAGAGACAAGAAAAAATTGTATATCTCTATCTCCCCTTTATCCAGGTTGATTTGATTTTGTTGTTTTTTTTCAGAAAAAAAAATTTCCTTCGGTGGATGGATTGTTGACGAGGATCCGATCGGATCGGATCGCTTTCACACAAACATACATACACGGATACTTTTTTTGGCACAAAAAGATTTTTTATTTTTTTGGATTTTCTGTTGCTCCTTCTAGCCTCGCTCTGCTCTGCAATCTCAAGCCAGCTCTTTGGCGCGCGCGGGGATCCTTCCTTCTCTCGCTCGATTTCGCCCTGTCTCTTCACTGGCCGCCTGCAGACGAGTGAATGTCTTTTGGGCGAGAGAGAAGAGAAAAGAAGTGAAGTGAAGAGAAAATCAAAAAAAATCCTTCGTGGTCTTCGGTTGATTTTTTTTTCTTCTTCTTCGTATTCGTCGTCTTGTTGTTGGTGGTTGTCGTCGTCGTCGTCGTGGTTGTCGTTGTTGTTGTTGGCCATACCAAGATACCACTCTTCAACGAGAGCCATACATACACACCACACACACATACATAAACCATTGCACTAACGAGAGAGAGAAAGATACTTGCTTTGGAAACTGATCTGCTTTTCAAACCAATGCTACTTCGAATCCTTCTCGTACTTCTTCTTTTTCGTCTTCTTCAACTTCACGATTATTCCCTCTTCTCTTTTACGGATGTTGTTTTGTTGGCTGTACACCGAACCGAACCGAAACAAACAGCAACCACACATGCACCAAACGATAGAGAGAGAAAGAGCGTGATAAAATGCGCGCCACAATACTCCCAGCCATCGTTGCAACGGCGCAATCATCCTCATCATCATCATCATCGGCGCGAGAAACAAAATGCTGGTTGGTTGGCTGGCTGGCTGGCTTTCGAAAATACCAAACGCGCACCGTCGAAAACGAAAAAGAAGAAGATAAATAGCGCGAAACTGAACAAAAAAAAATAAATGCCGATGATGACGATTGATGCCAGAAACACACATGCGAATTTCATACAATGTTTGGGAAAAAAATGTAGCAAATTTCCAAGGTCTTCAAACGCCAAGGCCTTTTATTGTGTGCAGGTGCCGTTCATAGACAGCGTGACCCAATGTATCCATTTCCGCGAGAGTTTCAGTCACATTGTTTGTGAATGGCTCCCGGGGTCGCTGCCTCCATCATATATTCTCCAAGTAAGTTTGGCTTCCCTTATCATCATCATAATCTTCCAGAAGCCATTTGTAGCCATTCTTCTTCTCACGATGGTGGTTCTTTGGCCCCGAGAGTGATTGGTTGGTTGGCTTGGATTGTGCGCATCATTTTTCAACTGTCGTCCTGAGGAGGATGTTGGTTTTTCGTTTGTAGCAGAGTTGTACATCTACCTACCTAACAGAACCGATCGAGAAAAGAAAAATTTTGTAGCCAAATAGTATCCATGATGGAAGACGAAGAAGAAGAAGAAAAAAAAAGAAGAAGACGAGATATCATCCGGACGAGAAGAAAATGTGATCACGCACATGTGCTGGTGCGCGCATAGCAAACAACAACCCTTCGCACATTTTTATTCGAAAATGTTTTTATCGACAATGTGCGAAAGGAAGAGAGAGCAGCATTTTTTCAATAATAATAATAATCATTATCATCATCAGCAGTCTTGGACACACACGCGCACATGCGAAACGCACGGTGCGCTCTGCGTCGGCTCTTTTGGAATGTCCACTGGCCGAAAATCGCTACATTATGGTAGTGGCACATCATGCACGGGAAATAGTGTGTGGCAATTTCGTGCGAAGAGCGCGCCATTTTCGCAAATATGCGCTAGCGCATCCAATTCATCCAGTCGAAAATAATCACCGGACCAAATTCATTAGTGATGATGCGCAAAATTCGAAGCCAACAAAAAAAGAAGAAAAAATTCGCTACTATCGTATCAATTTTTTTTGGTAGCTTGGATACCACCAACTGCTGCTGCGCCCGGCGGCTCGTCTTCGTCTTCGTCTTCGCTTCTCTCTGCCTGTGTATGCTTTGCGTGTGGAGAAATTTTTCTTGGTCTCCTCCGTCTTCTTCTTCTTCTTGTTTTTCTTTTCGTTATATAATTTTTCAACATTCTCGTTACACAATTCAATTCAAATAGCGCGCGCCACTGGAATACCAAAAACGATCGACCGAAGAGAATGGTGCTTACATCATATGAACTACTGGTCGATGGTGGTGGTGGTGGTGGTGTCGGATGAAAGGAAATCTATCCATCATTCACATTTTAGGCATTATTCTTCTTCTCTTGTCTTGTTCCCTTCTGGATTCGAATTGGATTGGACAAGGGCGCGAGAGAGAGCGAGAGAGGCCATTCGCTCCCTAGAGACCCTAAAAAAGAATTGATAAACGAGCATGGCGCCCAAAAAAACGAGAATCGAGATCAAACAAGAACAACAACAAAAAAAAATACTGCAACCGGTT
>JAOZJS010000644.1:0-23940 GCA_025882695.1 Amerodectes protonotaria
CATCTTTAGGTCAGCGCGCCACAGTGTGCGCGTTTGGGTCCCCAAAAATGGGCGCCAAAATAAATCAGAAAAAGTCTTCGCCCAGCGCCATTTTTTCTTGTTGAAAATCTGCGCGGATTTTTCAAAGATTTTTATCTTGGTTTTAAAAAAAAATTTTTTGAATTTTCCCGAAAAGATAAATAAAAGATTCGCGAAAAGATTTGAAAGCTTCTTCTCAAAATCTTTTCGGATTGAAACAAATCGTACTGCTGCTGCTGGTGGTGGCGGTGGTGGTTTGTGCTTGTTTTTTTTCTCGAAAAAAATTAAGATTTCGAATTAAGGATTTAGGATTTGGATTAAAGATTTAGGATTTTCGATCATCTTCTTTCTAAATTTTCTTTGTTTTTTTTCGTTTTTGGTTTCGGTTATTTTTGATGATGTTGATGTTGATCTTCGAAAATGGATCAATTTCCAATGATGATAATGATGATGATGATGATTGTTGGTGGCATAATTTCTTCTTCTTCTTCTCCATCGTCTTGAGTTTTAAGTCGAGATCTTGATGATGATGATGATGATAATGGCCACATTGATCTTATTGATGTTGTTGTTGTCGTTGTTGAAGATCGTTGAAGATCAGAGTACCTTGACCATTCTCGTTTTAAGACAAAAAAAAACTCTGTCCATGTTGCTCGTTGATTGATTTCAAGAGCCAAAAAAAAATCAATGACATGCTTGCACACCGAGCGCGACTAGTGCGACGACTAGACCATTCATCTAGCTTTGGAACATGGCCACAAGAGAGATACAAATCGAATACAAATCTGATTTATTTGCCAAGTAAATTATCATAATTTGGCCAAATCAAGAGAGATCAGCCAGCCACAAACGAATTTATTCGTTTATGATTCAAAAATATGATCAACAAGTGTCTTTCATTCGAATGATTCGAATATGATCAACAAGTGTCCAAGAAAATTTGAATATTTCGTTTTTGATTGATTTTCCAAAAACAAAAAAGAACAGTGGATACAATACTTACAGATCAATGTTGTTGACTAGTTGCTGTGTTGATTGGCTACTATCCATGGTCCCGTTCGAGGCCGGATCCTCACCATCAACACCAGTACCATCAATACTGTCATCGTGCTTGGTGATGGTGTTGGATTTCTGCTGAAATCTGTTCTGGATCGATGGTTTCAGTTTGTTATGCATCCGAAGCATGGAATTGGCAGCCAACGTGCCGGGATAGGCTGCTGCTGTTGATGCGGCAGTCACTGCGGCCACAGCCACCGCTTTGGATTTGGCAGCGGTGGAAAATTGATAACGTTTGGTGAATGAATCAAACATGGTCGGAAATGGATTGGACACACACACACTGACACGGATCAAATGCACCTGGATTGTAAGATCACGGAGACGTGGAATGTTTCACACATGTTCGCTCGTTCGTTCGTTTAAATAGATGAAATTTTGGATTTTGGATTGGATCCAACCACAACCACCACAGTCGCTGCTGGATTTATCATTACATTTTCCACTTGAAGATGCTACCAAATGAATTAAGAAATCGTTCTTTTGGTTTACACAAACACACTTAAAAATTAACTTAATGCCCAAAACGCACGCATCCGAACCGGCCTGCGAATGGCCGCAGCAAAACGCACACACACGAACAGACAACAAGCAAAATTTTGCAGATACTTGTTTCTCTATTTGATGTCCACGGATGGCCACTGACCATCATTCTTCGTTGTTGATGATGATCATGATGATGATCATGCTGACAAATGATGGCACGAATCAAATGAACGAACAATAACAACATTAACAACAATTATTGTATGCTACAAGAGATATATGTGTGTGTGATGATATTTGTCGCCGTGGTCCAACGTGGTTCACTTGGTTTTGAAGTCGATCGAAGAGATTCGTCTTCGAAGCGAGATGTGGATGCCCGGCAAGATGATGGTGTTTCCGAAAATAGCCTGAAATTATGTAATAATATGAATTAATAAGAAGAAGAGTTAGGCGCCCAGAGAGCGAGCAGTACAATCAATTGAAATCAAATCTGGTAGCAAAAATATATGTATGGCCGGATTGAGCCGAATCTAAATCCGATTGAAAGTTATGTAAACGATCCCGGGGATCATGGACATTATGTCTTTAGTCGTCGATGTGCGTTTGTGTGTGCGTGTGTGTGTCAGTTTTAACCAAAAAGCGAATCACCGAAAAAAAAACCAGATACTGTATCCAATCTAGCCACCAGCATTGAAGTCACGATCCGAGCATATTTTTGTTTTGGTGCGGTCGATCGGTCGGATACTTGATGTACCGATACCGATACCGTTTGGTTGGCTGTTGCTGACCGAATCAACTTCATGCGTGTGTGTGTTTGTCGAAATCGATATTTGGATCAAATATTTGTTTGTTTCGACCAAAACAAACAGGCAGACAGACAGACAGGCCGGCTGCTTACCTGCCCATAACCACCTGTTGAATCTTCGGATCAAATGGGAGGGGGCGTTGGCTATTCAGGAATATGCTTAGCAATGGTGGGCGTTCGGTACAATGGTCCGAAACGCTGAGTATGCGGATGGTAATTAGAAGAATGATGATGATGATGATGATGATGATGAGGCAGAAAGACAAAATCGTTTTCGACGAAACGAAAACGATATTCGAGATGATGATGATAATAATAAATGTAATGTAGAAAAAATTTCGGGCCACCAACCACCAATGGAGAATGGATGAAATGATGATGATGATGATGATGATGGTTATTTCAAGGAAAAAACAATGGTTTTGTTTTGGTGATCGTTTTCTTTTGTTTTCGCCCTTACCGCAATGAATGTAATGTGATCTGGATCTTCGAACCTTCTTCACTGGATCCAAATATAGAGATTCGAGGTTCTAGTAGACACCGACAGGCATGCAAAATGAATACACCAAAAAAACCAAAAAAGTAAAACAACGGCCACAACGACGTCGGAACCTAAATTGGAAACATAGTTATGTTTCTTCGTCTTCTTCTTCTTCTTCTAGTTCTTCTAGTTCTTGTTGTTGTTGTTGTTGATGATATTCATTACATTCCACCATCAACGACGACTCGAATGATGATGATGATCATGGTGGCGATGACGATGATCCGCACACACACACACACACACCACACAATCGACTTTGGACACGAATAGACACGGTTGACGTAGGCACGGCGGTTACAGCGACGTCGGGTACACACACTGATTCGGGTGAACATCGCATTCGGATGACGGCTGCTACTCAAACCGCTATACGACAACGACGGATGATAATTTCAAAGTTTGATGATGATGATGACACTTGTTGCTGGTGGTGGTTCCTCATCATCACCACCAACATCATCATCATGATCATTGAAGCATCGGCCACATTAACAACAACAACAACAACTTGGTCATCATTGGTCGATGGATGATTATAAACTGTATCCCCGGCGCGAGTGTCCCTTCTCCGCTCTCTTGCTCTCTCGCTCCTTCTGTATCTCGATTTATTTCCAATTTGCTTCTAAATATTTTTTTTATTTGATCTTTTCAAGCTTCTTCGTGGTCTTCGTCTTTTTTGAGACGACTTCGTCTTTTATCATAAGCACATCTTCTCTTCCATCGAACCACGACGATGGTCGATCCGCAAAAGCTGATCAGCTGTGTGTGTGTGTGTGGACATTCTCAATTCGTTGATGATGATGATGATGATGATTCGGAGCATCCAACAAAAATTAAAGAGAGAGATGAGGTTAGAGTGGATAAAAAAGAGATGCTGGATTTGAAGCAGCCGACGAAACAACAAAAAAAAATTAAATAAAACTCTCGGGCTTCATCATCATCAGCTAAACATCGCTTCAATTTTCACCACCGATCCTCGGAGACTTGCTTACCACAGTTGTACAAAAAAAAAACGGTGGTCGATGTTTGAACGGCTTGAAGGAAAGAAAAACAAACAAAACATCAAACATCAGACATCAGACTTGTTGCTTCTGCTTCTGCTTCTGATTTTCCTTGATGATTTTCTTCGGAGTATTAGCCGTCGCCACCACCACCACCAGCAGCATCTTCATCATCATCCGAATGAAATGATGGCACTGGGATCAACCAACAACCAACCACCATTGGTGGTTATTTTTTGAATTTCCCAAAACAAGATAAATTAAAGCGAAATCCTCTCTAACTACCAGACAGACAGATTTTCTACTTGAAATCCCTTGATCCGACAGAAGTTGGTAAAAACAAGATTAAATGTGTGGATTTAGATTGACAATCTACTAGGATGTCTGGTCAACCGCAACAACAACAACAATCCAAACAAGAATGATCGACATGATGATGATCCACTTTACCTGAATACTTTTTTTGATTGAATCATCAAACGTACGCCGGAAGCTTGTGCATCAAACACGTGATACGTTTTTGGGCTTATCTCGGGTTCCAAGAAGATGATGATGATGATCATCATCCTCAATTACACACACACACACAGGGCTGAATGGGTGGAATGATTTATGGTAAATTGTGTGCGTGTTTGCGAGGATACATAAAAAAAAACATTCCTAAAAATAAGATCGCCATAAACGATCCTCGCTCGCTCGCTCGCTTGTAATAAGAAGAAGATGATGATTATGATGATGATTATGATGATGGAGAAAACGATCAACGGAAAAATAGGAAGAGGAACACACACTAAAACTAGAAATTTTTTTCAAAAAAAAAAATTTACAAAAAGCAACACGCACTAATTGCGTTTCCTTGGTAGAATGATCGGGCAAAATGATGTGCGTGTGTTTGCGTTCAACAAGTTGCATGCACCAAATGTGACCAGAAACACCCGAATCGAATACCAAATGTGGTTGGAACCAACGATTATTGTATTGACATACATACACACAGGTTATACGTTCGTTTTCATCATCATCATCGTTGTTGCTGGTGGTGGTTTTTCCAGGTGGTCGTTTGACAAACAAGACACAAAAATTATCATCATTTCTGTCCAATTCTTTTTGTTTTTTGATGATGCTGTGGCTGTCGGCTACATCACTCCAAACGGGGAACGATTGCCATCTCCTAGAGATAATGATTATTATAACTTAATTAATTATTTGAATTGATTGATTAATGAATTGAATGTTGAATGTGGATGTTTTTTTAAATAACTTATTCCATTGCATCTCAAAATTCCCGCCCAAAAATTCAAATTTTTCCTGTAACGACATCTGGTGGACGAATCGTACAACAGCATGTACGCAGTTTATAATTGCGTCGTTGTCGCTGTTGTCGCGTGTTGTAAGTGGCTGTCGTTGTTGTTGTTGTTGTCGCTGTAAGGTGTGAGAAGCAGCTGATATTCAATCGCGTACTAATTTTGTTTTTATTTTAGCCAATTGACAATTGATCGAAATTGTGGTGCAACAACAGAAATTTTTTGTTCAAACACGATATTTTATTCACAACGATAAATATGATGGACGAATATGAAAATGTCTTAACCACATTGAAAATATTGATCATTGGTGAAAGTTTTGTTGGAAAATCCAGGTAAGTTTGGATTTTTCTCTCTCGCTCTCTCTGGAAAGGTGCATGCAATTATCATTTCAAAGAGAGTATAATTATAAAATAATCAAAGTTGATAATTAAAGAAAAATTTATTGTTTGATATAATTAGTTTATTGATAAGATATACCGAGGATACGTTCTCCGATGATGTTGGCGCAACCATTGGTGTGGATTTCAAGACTAAAAAAATCAAGCTAGATGGTCAATTAATTAATTTGGCCATTTGGGATACTGCCGGATCGGAACGATTCCGTGCCTTGACGCCCAACTTTTATCGTGGAGCACACGGGGTCATATTTGTTTACGATGTAACATCTAGGAAAACATTCGAAAAATTAAACAGTTGGTGGGAAGAATTGAATAACTATGCGGACAAGCCGAATATTGTTAAAATGGTGGTAGGAAACAAGATCGACAAAGATGATCGAGAAGTTTCCCGACAAGAAGGTATGAATTGGGCCCGTAGTCACAATACATTGTTTATCGAGGCCAGCGCCAAGACCAAAGAAGAGGTGGAATGTGCATTCGAAGAGCTGGTGCAGAAAATCATCCAAACACCAGGACTATGGGAATCGAATAAAACGAAAAAATCCATCAACCTGGAATCACCAAGCGGAAACAATTCATTCACATCCGGTTGTTGTAGTTATTTTAGTTGAAAAAAACGGGGTTTTATTTTTGTTTTTTCTTGCTTTCCCGAAAAAATAATTGTTGGTTTTTATATACACTAAAAAAATGTAATATTATTATTTGAGAAAAAAGTAAAGCGGTAAATTTTGAATTTAAAAAAAAACTCCGAAAATCCGGCCAGCAATCAGCATCCGATCTGTGAGTTGAGCGCACGAAATGCTTCAATCAATCCAGTACTGGCGATCTGCTCTCCAGCAATGGATAATTCGAAAACTTTTCGCAATATCAGATAACGATAATCCTGTGCCAACAATACAAATTCAGGCAGGATGCTCAAAGCGCTTTTTCTCGCAGGCCAATAATCACATTGCAAACACTTGACGTAGGAGACCACCACCGTACGGATCAGATTGGGATTAAGCTGTAACGTTTTCAATGTGATGCTGAACGATATATCCGAAAAAAATGGATTGGTATAATATGGAGTGATGTGATTCTAAATGAGCAGAAAGTATAGTAGATGATAAAATTTGAGAAAACCGGAAAAGGAAGGGGGACGGACGGACAGGACACATGATAGCCTTGCCTGGCTTGTTCACTTACCAAGAAGTTGCCAACAATCCAAGGATATTTATCAATCATTTTGTTGATATCATTTAATGTGATCGTCAAAACATCATTGGATGGTTTGTTTCGTTTCAAATTTCTACATAATGCTTGATAATGGTCACTGGTCACAATCAAATGTTCATCCTGTAACGGATGTGATGTGACAATCGATCTGAATAGGTTTTTTTCACTTTCATAAGCACTGGACAATTCGCTGCGCATACGCACCAGTCAGAGGGAGGAGCGTGAGGAGGAGGAGGAGGGAAATTTGAAATTCAAAAAATCAAAATCCAATCACAAGGATTTTATCCGATTCCGACTTACGTAAAATCATTTTCATGCTTCTTGATCCAATGATTGGATGATTCGGAATCATGTTTGATCCAATCGTTGATCAAACGCAAAAACGTAACCAATAATGGTAATAGTTCTTGATTTGGATCCTTATACCGTGGCAATTGATAATAAGACATGAACATATCCATGTAAAGGCTTAGTATTTGCTCTAATCCTTTGACATTTTTTTTCCATAAGTGAGGCCTTAGAAGATTCAGCATGTTCAACAGTTTGCTGAAAATCTTGAACAGATTCAAACTTTTGAACACATCATAATGTACCACATTAACTTTGCCCCTAAGCATTGCCGGTATCATTGGTAATTGTCGTATGAACAATAGCGGATGTTTGCTGGCAATCTTCAACATTGCATGTTCCCAATAGTTGAACAATTGTGGATTAACCGGAGCACTGCTAGCCTCAACAAACATGAACGATGTGATCAGATTATGCATAATCTTGTCCATAAAACTAGGATGGATTTGGATGGTGGCCATCAAATCATTGGTAACATTGGAATCGAATCCGATGTTCGGTATTTCCAAGTACAATCTTGCATAAAGTTCAATGTTGATCTTCTTTTTGGATTTATCATCACAATCCTTTAACGAATTGATCACGATATCCGTTTTGTGGATGGTTATGCAACAGGTTCTAAGCACCAGATCAATTCTTTCCTTGATGTTATTCTCAAGTATTACATAATCGATTAATTTTTTGATTTGATCATAATTCAAATCCAATACATCTTCGTGTTTGATCACTTTTTGTGAATCATTTTCGCGTCCGATCCATAGTTTTGGTGAATCAATGCAAACGGTGAGAAAATCCAACACTGGAGTAGGATTCAGATGAGCATTGGCGCCCAAAATAAAACGAATACATTTGTTTAATGTGGAAAAATTGGACCGATGCAATAGCAACGAAAGAAAGTAGGGACGATCACGGGAAAAAATCATTGCCAACAAATCATCGCTATAGTTTTCGGAATCCAAATCAATTTTATGGAATTTTTCAATGGTAAAATCAACATAGGTGTTGAACCAGGCTTGTTTTTCTGCTTCTTCTCTTATGTTGAGCAGTTTTCTATCACTAATGCTTTGACATTCCGAATCCGAATCATCTACTTCCATGGCTGCATCGATTTCCTGCTGCTTGGATTTGGCCATGGTTTCCGGAAAGACCTTGTCCAAAAACTCCGACAATTTTTTCGAAATGGTTTTCACCGATTTTTTCTCTTTAACCTTAACTTTTTTAGCTTTTTGATTATCCTTCAACGAATATCGTTGAAAACATTTCCAGAACAATGTGTTCGGTATGTTGGCCCTTTTGAAACTAGCGGATGTTAATATTTTTTCAATCGAAGAGAATTCCTGATTCAAACTGGTGTGTTTGGTCTTCAATGCAGCATTGATGATCATGTTGAATATTGAATTGAACGTTCCGTTGGTTATTTCATCAATCAAACTTTCCATATAGCCATGGAAATTGTCCAAGAATATTCTGGTGAATTTTTTCATTTTGACATTAGTATCAAACATTTCTGTGGACAGAAACCGGGATAACAAATGTAGTTTATCGAAACTTTTCTCCTCAAACAATCGTTCAATATCTTTTTCTTTGAACGTGGCACTGGAACGAGTTCTGGTTTTGATGATTTCCGTCTTTTTGGTCGTTTCCAACGAAACATCCATGGATTCCGAATCATAATCATCCTCATCTTCATCTGCATCGCTTTGGTCTTCACTATAATTCAAATATATTTCAGCAAACTTTTTCCCATGTCTCAGACCTTTTTCCCAAAACACTTGAAAACTGTCCAACAATCGTTTTTGATCCAAATCCATCTTGTCCACCATTTTTGCTTCAGCCACGTTTAGTTTGTCTAATTTTTGCAGAACAGCCTCAACAAAATCCAAGGAAACACCGTAATGATCCAAAAACTTGATCAAACTAGTGATAGGCAATGAATTTAGGATGGCATTGATCACAAACGGAACCCTGGTATGAATCAAACGTTCCACCAGCCATTCTGGTATCAATTGTACTGGTTTGGTCAATTCTGGATCTTCGAAAATTTGCGCCATGGATTCTCGCGAGAAGATCGTCAACAATCTATCTTGGGTGGAAGCTGTTTCTTCGGTCAATGAAATCATTATGATCATACCATGGATCAAATGAATGTTCAAGCAAATAGTTTGTCGGGTTGAACGAGCTTTGAAATACACATATTTTAATCCTTCACTACGTTGAAACGGAGGCTTTTGTGTTTTGAATATTAAATTTCGCAGATATTCGATATAGATTTGATTTAATGATGATGTGAATTTTGTTTTCAATTCAATATCCGAACACATTATCACATAATTCGGTATCTTTTTCCGTTCGATCAACATCTGTGAACATTTGGTAACCAGAGCTTCATCCGGATCTTTCACGAATCTGGCCAACACTTCCAAATAATCACAAATCAAATTTGGATCTGATTCTTCCGACAGTGCTGCATACAATGCTACACATAATGTTTGAATTTGACCATTGATTGGTGGAGTCAAAAATGATACCAAATCTTTTTGGAACCAACCAGGACGTTCATCGACAAACAACGATGGGATCATGTTCTGTTCCAATTTGGCCAGATAACTATCCACATTCACCGTGGCGATCACATACAAAGATTTGTACGCCAACATACGAATTGTGGATCTACTATGACCAAGATAATAAGTTAAATGTTTGAATGCATTACTTGTTTGGCCTTCCGGTGTGTTTGCTATGTCTTCACGGAAATATTCAACCAAACGAATCAATTTTCTTCGTTTGGCTTTGTTCGATTTGTTCAATTCAATACCGTTAGTTGAGGATAATTCTTCGGCAATCTGTTTCAATAGATATTCACACAAACATTGTACCGGAAGTAATCCATAATTGTTTTCATATGATTCAACCAAATCAATCAACCAATTCAGTGATGATAAATATATTTGTGATCCAAGAAGATTTTGTTGTTTGTCGATTATCTTCAACAGGAAATCCGGATCACGGCTTTGGCACAAAAGATGCCACAATCTGGTGGCACTATTTGTTTGAGGATTGAAGAACAACTTTTTAAACTCTTCCAAAACATCATTCGGTGGCCTTCTGGTTATGGTGGTAGGATCCAAGGTCATCAACGATGAAAGCAAATAACTATTGTTCTCGTTTATTTCTCGATCACCAGCCAAATAGGTCTCAAACTCGATGATTTTCAATTTTTCACTTTGATTCGCTTGCATCAATCTATTCTGCATCTCTTCAGTGTCCATGCTTTTGGGGGGAAATTGAAAATTATTGGTGATTGCCATTTCGATCAGTGCTTGAAATGTTTGAAACTTTTCCCATCCATAATGGCCGAATATTTTCGGTACATGTGCCGCCATGATCACCAACATGAACCATACTTTCCAATAAAGCCAGGCTCTGGCCAAATTCGGTAGGACATAATTTTCCGGAAACTTTGCATTTTCCGGATGTACATAGGCACAACATTGAAACAGGTGGTTGATGATGCTAACATCTTTTAATAATAATACTGGATGATTCATATCACCATCATAAGTGATGGTCGCGTTCTGGATCAATGCCCAGATCAAATCGCATGCTTCTTGTGGCTGCAGCGGAACTTTTCGGAAAGCCATGGAAATCGTATACTTGACCGTTTCTTCCATTATTGGAATATTCTCGGTGGTCAATCGATACAAAAGCATACGCTCAGCGTCCGATGGCCAATTATCCACTTTATAGTAAGCTTCCAAAGGTTCCATTATGAAAATCTTTTTCAACAATCGTATGAATTCATTGGAATTCAAATCCTGTTTAGACGATAGATATACAATTTCACAAACTTCATGAATCCACTTGATCGCTTCACATTGAATGGTGGAGATTTTCATTTGGAAATTTCTCATCACCTCTTTACGATCCAGTCTTCCGATCGATTCTCGAACGTTTTGATTGGCCGACAAAAACATGTTCATGGTGACAATGTCAACGATTTCGTTGATGATCTTCTTTTTCAATGGTATCGTATCGGGATTGCCATCATTGGGTAACATGATGATTTTTTTCGATTCAAACATCAATGTTTGCGCAAATAGTAGATAATTGATGGAATCGATTTTCATGATTCGGACGATTTCTCTCAAAACGCTGCGCAAAATGCGAAGATTATCCTCTTTCGAATAGATCATCGAGAAGAAGAATTGTGCCATAATCGCGGTAGCATCGTTCGGGTTCATTTGGAACATGATCGATATTAATTGAATATTGTTCATATTTCTAATGCCGGCCATCTCATTGCTGAGCAATATACGAAGAACGATATCGAAAGTACCATTCTTTTGATTCAACAACTCCTTGAAGCACACTATAAAATGGCTATTGAATGGTTTGTTCTTCAAACGCATCTTCAACAGGTAGCTCAATGTTTCAGCATCTTTATCATCACAGTTCAAGAATATGGTCAACAATAAATCCTGTGCCGGACGGCTTAGTTTAGGATTTTGGAACCACATTTCCAATTTTTGCGCGACCAACAAGCGAACATTGCGCAGGCCAGCGGTGGCAATCAATAATTTAAGCATATTTCTACTAATATCATTGATGGTCGGTCTACGGCTCAAATTTTCATTGATAATTTCCGTAACATAGCTAATGATTTGATTTTCATTTTCCAAAAACCTTGATGTTATACTCTCTCGATTGATTTCTTTACCGTGTTCATAAATCAAAGAAGCACTGCTGGAAACACTATCCTCACCGACACTATCCTCGCCCATCGAAGATGTCAATGTTAAACTTGGTGAACTTTCAATATGTTTACCCGACGATATGGTCGGGTTCAAAACATCGGACGTTTGCAACAAACTCTTTGGTGGAAGTTTGGTACGGAATGAAGCAACAATTATCTCCACGAACTCTTTACACTCTTCATTGTCCACCCAGATTCGATCCGCTAATGAATCTTCGATATACAATTTGATGAATGTATCTGGCCATGAATTTTCATCATGAAATGCATGATAGAATAGGTTTATGACCAAAACCGGCACTGTGTTACTCTTGGATTTGAAATGAATCAGATGCTCTCGTTTGAGCAACGAAGAGAATGCATCGACAATGATGCTGGAACAGAAAAACAATGGTCGAATTTTGGCCAAATAAAGCAACGTGAAAATCAAACAAGAATCTGGTTTAGTTTTTTGCTCGCGCAACTGCTTAACAGCACCACAAAGTATTCTTTCGATCAATTCTTCGGATTCTGATTCGGAATCGCATTGCAAAATTTGATCCTTCAATTCAACAATTGGTACAATTATCGCCTTATCTTCCCATGATTTGTTTTTGGCGGATGATTGCGCTGAAATTTGACCCGGTTGGCTCACCGTTGGCATCGATTGTGGCAATGGTGAATTCAATTTTGGCCTCTTCGGGGACATCGATGTTATTGGTGATTGGAATGCTTCGCTCCGTTTCGCCGGTAGCTTTGTTTGGCTGGTGGATGTCGAGCTGGAACCAAGGGCGAAAAAATCCTGACCCACCGGGGCCATGTGTTTTTTGTTTCCACGTTTGTTGGACATTTTGTTGTGGATGGATTCGGATTCTCAAAATGAAAAACCTAAATTATTCCCGAAAAAAAATTCAGCTCAATATTTTGGCAGAATCCGGACAACAATGTCGAAATAGTCTCATGCCGATGTTGTGGTTAGTATTTTGGAGCTTTCGCTCAAAAGGCGGACCTTTTCGTTGCACAGAATAATACCATTCCATCGTCACGTGATCGGTTATGTTCTACCTTCTCATTGAAATTGTGTGTGATCCTTCAAAAACAAGCAGCCAATCTAATTATGACACGATGTTTAATGCTTGACGATTGTCCATTTTTGGAAAATCTGTTTTAGTTTTTCACATTATTTTTTGATAATTGATTGTCCATAATTCAGTTCTCAAATCTCACCGAATCTTAAGATTTCAACCATGAAAATAAACTGTTTCCACTCGAAATTATCAAATGGTTTGTGCGAATATTAAAATTTTATTCGTTAACTCGATCTAATTATTCGTTTTTAGTTTTATTGATATTTTTTACCATTGGTCAATCATGGAATCAAGTTCAGTCATTGTATGATCGTTCATCGAATGTTATCGAATTGACTCCATCCAACTTTGATAGTCGTGTCATTGATTCCGACGATGTTTGGATTGTGGAATTTTTCGCTCCATGGTGTGGCCATTGTCAAAGTTTAGTTCCAGAATATCAAAAAGCAGCTAAAGCATTGAAGGGTATCGTTAAAGTCGGAGCAGTCAATGCCGATGAACATCAATCATTGGGTTCAAGATTTGGCGTTCGCGGTTTTCCAACAATCAAAATTTTTGGACGCAATAAAAACAATCCAAGTGATTATCAAGGCCCTCGAAACGCTCAAGGATTCATCGATGCAGGCTTCCGGGAATTGAGAAACGTGGTCGATAGTCGCATCGGTGGCAAATCAGGCTCTTCAAGCGGCAAAAGTGGAGACAGTGGCAAAAAGTCTAAAGATGTGATTGAACTTACTGAATCAAATTTTGATGATTTAGTTCTTAAATCTCAAGATCTTTGGCTGGTCGAATTTTACGCCCCTTGGTGTGGACATTGTAAAAATTTGGCCCCTGTATGGGCAGAAGTAGCCTCCGAATTGAAAGATAAGGTTAAAGTTGGTGCTGTTGATGCTACCGTTCATCAATCACTGGCCAGTCGTTATGAAGTACGTGGTTTTCCGACCATCAAGGTTTTTGCAGCCGGTAAAAAAGACGGCTCTGCCGAAACATATGAAGGAGGACGAACCAAATCCGATTTTGTCAGTTTTGCATTGGAAAAACTAGAAGAATCTTTGGAACCACCAGAAGTTGTTCAATTAACTGGTGGAACAAAACAATTAGAAGATTGTGAGAAGGCTCAACTTTGCGTGATTGCATTCTTACCACACATTCTGGATTGTCAATCCAAATGCCGTAATGAATATTTGGATATGTTGAAAAAGGTTGCCGAAAAATTCAAAAAGAATCGTTGGCAATACTATTGGGTGGAAGCGGGTGCTCAACCAGACTTGGAATCTGCATTGGATATTGGAGGATTCGGATATCCGGCAATGGCAGTGATCAATGCACGCAAAATGAAATACTCTTTGCTAAGAGGTTCATTCAGTTTTGATGGTATCACTGAATTCCTTCGTGATCTGACATATGGGCGAGGAACTAGTTTGCCATTAAGAGCCAACAAATTGCCATCAGTTGTGGCCACAGATCCATGGGATGGAAAAGATGGTCAAATGCCAACAATCGAAGATATTGATTTGAGCGACATAGATCTCGATGATGATTCTACCAAAACCAAAACAGAGCTGTAATCATTAATTTTCAAGAAATATTTTAGTAATAATATTTTTATACGCTTACCAATATCAAACGAAATATAATAAAAGATATTGTGAGCCATTTTTTTCAAATTTCAAACCAAAAAAAATATTTATTTCATTTCTTTTCATGGTTTGTAACAGTTGTTGTTTCATCGTCATCTATATTTTCCGGTAATGTGTGAAGAGACTTGGAAGCAGTTACAGTTGTTTTCGGAATGACTGATTGCGATTGATTATTGGAATCCATTGATTTGGATGTGAACTGATTGATCAAGGATTTTATGTCTGCACTGATCGGAAAAGAATTGGCAAAATCGAATGACGTGGAAAAACGCTGGAATCTGTTCGATGACCGCCCTGAGCTCTGGATTCGACGATTGGTGGATGTTGTCTGATTGGTTGATGATGATTGCTCTTGGATCTGATCGAGCTTTTGTTTTTGTTGTTGCAGCTTTTCTTCTACTTTTCGTTTCACATTTTCTTCATAATCAGCTTGCTGTTTGAGATGGATGTAATTTTTCAACAAACGTTGAATATTATCAAAACCATCTTGAGATTTTTTCAACGATTCAATAGAATCTTTTGTATATTCAATATCATACAATATTCCCTGTAATGTTGATTCATTTTTGACCATCTCTGTCTTCAAGATGAAGAGAAAAATAAATAAATCAGATACATCAAACAATCACAAAAATGTTTTACTTTTTTCTCCAAAAGAATCGGAATGGTTCGATGAATATGTTCTTGGATTCGGAAACAAGCTAATGTTGGTTCGTTGGCAGTAACATAAATTGTTTCGGTGATTTTATCACAGGCTTAATTTGAAGAATGAAAAATCAAATGGATGGTGATGATGAACAGATGAATGAGATCAATGAAAATGAACCTACTTTTTTTAGCTTTGCGAACCGATTCGGCATCAATAGGACCACTTGGATTTGGTTTGAACATATTATATTTTTTTTTTAGAAAAAAAACCTAAAATCTAGTCAGATTTGTTATAAAAATACCAATCAAAACAATAATTGTTTTGAACAGAAGAAGCAGAACAAGTCATGGGTTGAAATAGTAGTTCATCCTATTTTGACTCCAATTGACCTCCACGTTGTTTCAGCTGTCTCATTGGTTTGTGTTACTTTTCCTCTTCCCTTTACGGTTTGGCCATTCGTGTTTCTGCTTGAAATTGACTAATTTTTATCAAATTTTTCGACAAAATGGTTGCAAAGGTAAGCTTCTGGAGTTTTTAAATATTACCAACCCTTATCTATTGTGTTTTGGGCATTTTATGGCAAAGTTTTTTGATAATTTTTTCCAATCATTGACTTTGAATTTTGTTTTCTTCGGAAAAAAATGCCCTAAATCATGAACAATATTGCAACTTATCAATGCTTATTGTTTTTCTTCCGGTTGCATTGATAATACTAAATATGTGTGACATTTTTTTTTATTTATTAAATTCAATAGGACGCCAAAACCGTCGCTGCAAAACGTTCCACGACCAGCAAACGAAAGAACCCAATGAGAGATCTTCGGATCCGTAAATTGTGTTTGAACATTTGTGTGGGTGAATCTGGTGATAGATTGACTCGTGCTTCTAAAGTTTTAGAACAATTGACTGGTCAACCGCCAGTGTTCTCCAAAGCTCGTTACACTGTTCGTTCGTTTGGTATTCGTCGTAATGAAAAAATCGCCGTTCATTGTACAGTTCGTGGACCTAAAGCTGAAGAGATTCTAGAGAAAGGACTAAAGGTATTTTTCAAAAAAATCTCAGAATTATTTTTATAATAAAAAATTCTATTAACAATTTAGGTCAAAGAATATGAATTACGTCGTGAAAACTTTTCCGACACAGGAAATTTTGGTTTCGGTATCCAAGAACACATTGATTTAGGTATCAAATATGATCCATCCATCGGTATCTATGGTTTGGATTTTTATGTTGTGTTGGGAAGACCTGGATTTAACATCAACCAAAGGAAACGTAAATCTGGACGTATTGGAGCATCTCATCGTTTGATCAAGGAAGACGCAATGAAATGGTTTCAAGAGAAATACGACGGCATCATATTGCCCAGTAAAAAATGATTTATTTTTGAAATACAAACTATGAATAAATTTAATTTTTCTATTTGTAACACGCTGGGTTTTTTTTCGAAAGCAAATTCCAAAACCGTATTCGTAAAAACTAGTCACCTAGGACATACTACAAAGCTTTTAATGTTTGCGCAGGCAAAAACGATTACTAGAAACTAGGATTATCCATGGCGGATGAAATATTCTGGCTCATTAAGCATTTTATATGCCATGGAGGTATCATTGTTATTTTTATTCATTCGAAACGCCAATCTGATCGAGTTTCTATTTTTCATTGAGAAAAAACAAAAAATAAATAAATTTAGCTTAGACAAATCAATCCTAACGTACTTGGTTAATGCGTAGAATAATTTGGGATGAATATCTTTCTTTTTGGTTTCAAATTCCCAACCAAGATGAATATGACATTGATGGCAACTGAATGGAGAAAAAATGTTTTTTTTAAATGAAAATCAATGCGATTATTTATTACAAAAATCCACTTACTTGATAATCCTCCAACCATAATTTGGAAACCAAGAAAAATCTTCACTGTAAAATGAAGTACGTGTAATATGTTGCACTGATGAGAACGTGTACAGCTCGTGGATTATTCCATGCTTATTGACAAATGTTCCGGATGTGCCCGATTTACTCATGACCAGAAAAGAATCACGGTCGCAAAGTTTTATTCGGCAACAACTGCATTCGAAAATAAAATTTTCGCTCAATAACATTAATTCCAAACGCAAACGAAAGTTGACGCAACAAATTTTCACCATACGTGTCTTGACAATATCTGGAAAGGGAATGGCCATCAAAACAAAATAGCTGAATGCAGTAGGATCAACCGGATAGCTGAATTCCTCGGTTTTGATTCTAGATTCAAATATTCTCATCAATGTTGATTTTAATTGATCCATTATAAATTGATTATCGTAAAATTTTAGAGCCGAGTGATGGTGTGCGGTCAAGAATGGCCTTTGAAAAGGGCCCAAATATCGCTCGTTTTGGATGGATGGTCGATAAAAATTGCCCAAATCAATTTCCGGCAATATTCGTACCTAGAAAAAACTTTCAAATGAAACTATTTGAAATGACACACAACATTGAGGATCAAACCTGGCAGTTATAGTTTCTATATTGATAGACATCATCAATAACCTTGAAGCGTTGTCTTCCAATAACTTTGATGGTGACTGTATTCTCTTCTTTGAATGCAAAACTTCGAATCTCTGCGGTGATTCCGATTTTATCTTCCAAAGTACTGATGTGAATACCGAATGTAAGAATTTCGCTGTTTATGATATCTTTTATGAAATCGCTGTTAGGTGGATGAAAGGTCAATGGTATTTCTTGGCCAGGGAACAAAAACACTCCACTCAAAAAGATTGACTTAAGAGTGACCACAGAGTCTGGCGGGTATAGATGTGGATTACTATGTATAATATCCAAACCGCCCAAATAAGAATGTTCGACGGGCAATGATAAATCATAATTGGTTGGCGAAGGTGGGCCTGTATTTTCAGGTACAACTTCTCTAATTGGCAAACGGATGAAAAGAGCAGGATCTTCTTCTGGTTCTTGTTCTTCTTCTGATTCTTGTTCTTCTTCTGATTCTTGTTCTTCTTCTAGATGTTCAACATCTTGGATAGGTTGCCAGTCATAATCTTGTGATACTTCATCTTCATCTGTTTCCATGATATCTAAGACATTAAGAGGGCGTGTCGGAGTAAAATATTGACGCGCTCCAGCTCGTGGGGGCCTCGGTAAATATCTTCTAAATTCTGGGGGAAAATCTTCATCTCTACTCATAGGATCGATTATTTCAAAGAGGATTGGCTGTATGGTTGACGCTAGAAAAAAAAATAATTCTTTCAGATCCAATCAACCATTAACAAACGACTTACAATTTCCATTTAATTGTGCTCTAAATGAAAATCCTGCCCGTTCTTGTCCTATTAGTTCGCGAATAGCAGAGCTTTGTTCTTCATCATTATCATCATCATTATTTGGAACTGGTTGGCTCATATTTCCTAAATCGAAAAGAGAACACACTTCCAACAAAAAAACAAAATAACCAAAACAAACAAAATGAACATAAGAGCCAATGAAAATATGGCAGTTAAAGTGCAAATAGCTGTGTGTTGAGGTTGAAATATCATAAACATTGCGCAGTTTGGCAAAATTCGGCACGGTCGCCTTTACCTAGCAACATTTCTAAAAAAATAATAATAATAATCACCATAACAATAAAAATTTCCTTTGTCGTAAACTATTGCAATTTTATTTGCGTTTTAATTTTGAAATTGATTTGAAACTTATACGGCTTCTTCGTAAACATCCGAACAGAGGATTGAACAAATCATAGATAAAAACCGTGGTTGTTTTTCTTTCAATCATCAAATCGTCTCATCTATCTTGTCATAATTTCAGAATGGTAAGCTGGTTTTTTTTCTTTAAAACTAAACTTTACTATACTTTATCATTTTAGGAAGTATTCCTAATGATTCGTCGACAAAATACAACCATATTTTTGGATTGTAAAGAAGTGACACCAGTGTTCGAGCTGAAAAAAATGATCGAAGGTATCACCAAAGTTCCAGTCAAAGATCAACTATTAATTAAAGATGATCAATCAATGGATGACAATAAAACAGTGGCCGAATATAATATAGCATGCAATACTGCTAAGGCACAAGCACCAGTAACCATTGGATTATGCTTTAGACGTAAGTGATTAGCACGTTTGGACATTTTGTTTTGATCAAATTTTTTCTTCAGAATCGGATGGTACATTTGAACCATTGGAGATGACGCCATACTCTCAGCCACCGGAATTACCAGATGAATTAAAACCAGTTGATTCTCGTGAGCAAAATGATTGAAGTGTTGAAGCGTCATAAATTTTTGTTTTGAACCATAATTCAATCGTCAAACTTTCGGAAAAAAGCAACAAATTTTCATTTAATCTAATAATTATAACAACAAGTAACCGATATGGAGTGAGCACAAGCGCTCAAGGATAATAAAGGAATTTTTATATTTAATTATTCAATTAATTAATTTATTCAACAAATGGAATTTTCAAAGTTCCAACCAAGCTAAAATGAGTATCAACCATCATAAATACAAGCTCATGATCGGGAATTTTTTTGAAAAAGTGGTTGATTGATTTGGAAACCCTTTCAAAAGAATAGAATGTCTGCCATTAGTAAAGTTCTAAGCAAACTTCTCAGTAAAAAATCCTCATCAAAATCAACTTCTTCATCTGGCAATCGGCCGCGATCCAGAAAATCCAAAAGATCCAAAAAGTCTAATAATAATGATCCGGGACCATTGAAATACTTTCCCAAACCAGAATTAATGATCTATAGGTTTTTATATGTAATCAAATCCCGTACGGAATTGATTTTGGAGATACTTAGGTTTGTTGAGAAAAATTTAAATTCATTTCTGAAAAACAATTGGAACGAGCCAGAAATGGTTGATTTGATTCAAGACCTACGAATGGAATCCATACAGAACTGTATCGATGAGAATGGTAACAGTGATCCACCGACAGTGTTTGCCGAAACACAACCGGTGGTGGCCATCCAAGATTCGGTGATAATGTATGTTATTTGGAAATGTTACAAAGCTCGATCAGAATTGGATATTGGACATGAAACAGTAGCCTTGAAACGTTTGATTCATTTGGTTTGTATTGATGGTATCATTACGCGACAGTTTAGCATCCAAATCGACAAGCAACATGTTAAAGCATTGAAATACGGTAAACAAAAAGGTGTCAAACAATATGTTATGTCCAATGCTGTTAGACCATTGTGCCAAAACAATCGTTTGATTTCCTATACGGATTCAGGTGATTTGACCAAATATTTCCATGACTTCATCGATGATAATGTTTCCAAGAGGGGTAAAAACCAGCCAATTCAACCGATGAATTTCCTTCACCTTTTTTCCCTTTTCGCAGAGAAAGAAACCTATGTTGAATTGGCGGCTAAATTCAATCTACCTCCAAGCTCGATTCTGTTGGTGGCATTCAGCAAAACCGAATGTAAAAAGGCAGCTAGAGCCGGATTTATGGTGGCCAAAATCAAGGAATATAATCAAAAAAAGCCAAAATATTATACAATCAGAATCATTTCAGATATCTCCAACATACGGTTCGCGCCACCGGTTGTGGTGACACCGACCAAACATTTGAATACCAAAATGATGGTCACGCCTAAAATCAAATCAACAGATAAACGTAGGTCTAATAATACTGTTTCAAGTAAACGTGAATCAAGATCGACCAATTCTAAAAACAGATCGAGATCGGGCAGTGCCAAACAAAAGGATAAAAATAAAAAAAAAGTAGCCACCACCAGTAGCAACCTGAAAAACAAAAGTCACAACAAGAGCAAAAGCGGAAGCCAGAAAAAACAGAGCAAAAGCAGCAGTAAGAAAAACAAGAAAAAATAATCAGTTCTGAGATTGGATTGAATGAATTATTGATTAATCAAATTTGAAATAGTCGTTGGCCAATACAAAAAATGAATAGAATAATTTTCTCTTTTGCATAGATACACCACATTCAATTCACACAATATTCAAATTTACATTCCCATGCCCATTCTTTGGGCTGCAGCGGTTTGTTCCTGTTGTCCTCGTGGTGCTTTAACCGTTTCATCCACCGACAGTATCAAACAACTGGCTTCAGTGGCGGCAATCATCGCGTTACGTTTCACCACGGTTGGTTCCCAAACGCAGGATTCATAATTATCGGTTATATCTTCAGTGCGAACATCCACACCATACCATTTGCCATCGTTTTCG
Source organism: Amerodectes protonotaria (assembly GCA_025882695.1). Taxonomy (NCBI): domain Eukaryota; kingdom Metazoa; phylum Arthropoda; class Arachnida; order Sarcoptiformes; family Proctophyllodidae; genus Amerodectes; species Amerodectes protonotaria. Next base: position 21,476 of record JAOZJS010000644.1, read on the forward strand.
GCATGTTTCTTTCGTAGTTTGTTCAACAAATCCGTAGCATCAAAACCAGCATTATCGCACAATTGTCTTGGTATCACTTCCAATGACTTGGCCATAGCTGCTAGGATCAATTGCTCCTTACCGGCCACTGTACGAGAAAAATCACGAAGATTTCGAGATAATTCCATTTCAATGGCACCACCACCGGCTACGATTGAATCATTTTTCAGTGCTCGCCTTACGATCATTATGGCATCATGCAATGATCGTTCCGTTTCCTCAATGAATTGCTCTGCTCCACCACGCAATATGATCGTGACGGTTTTAGAATTGGGACAACCGGTGAAAAAGTTGTACCGTTCTTTGCCAATCTGTTTCTCTTCAAACTGTTTACATCTACCAAGATTGGAATCTCCCAAATCGGATACAGTGGTAAGTGTGGCACCACCACAAGCATGCATGGTGCGACGTAAATCTTCTTCGGGCACACGACCAGCGCAAAACATGTCTCGATCTGCAAAGTATTGTGTGGCCACATCACCAATCGGTAATTTTGACAACACTACTTTGGCTCCCGATTTCCAAATCTTTTCCAGTTTGTCATACAGGATATCCCATTCAGCATCAACCACTCGTTGATATTCTTCCACATTGTCCACTCGAATCTCGGCATTATCTTTTTCGGCTTTCAGCTCAAGTTCTATGTTCAACAAAGCAATCTTTGGATCGGTGTATTTTTTCGGCTGCATCTCAAAACCAGCATAAGAGAAGGTCTTTTTGAAAGCCACACCGGCCACTAACAATGATTCTTCCAGGGCACCACCTTTTTCTTTTTTAATGCCAATCATGTTCATGGGAAGAAGATCATCTAGCTGCATAACTGCGTCGACCACCATCTTGGCAAAAAAGTCTTTTTGGTGAGCCACAAGTTTCGACGACAAAGATGTCAAAGCACATTTTTCCAGCAATTCACGTTTTCTTTGAGGATCCTTTTCTGAAAACTTTACCGATAATTCTTCGAATTGCTTCAGCATAACCTGTAGACCTTTTCGCAAGCTTCTTATGATTACTTGAGGATGGACTCCTTCCTCAACAAACGGCTTGACTTGCTTTAAAAACTCAGCTGCAATCAAAGCAACCGAAGTGGTACCATCACCAACCTTAAAAATAAAAGAATTTGAAATTCTTGAATAAGAAACAATCAAAAATTACCTCATCATCTTGAGATCGAGCAATATCGACCAAAGTTTTCGCAGCAGGATGAACAATGTCCAATTGTTTCAGAATGGTTGCACCATCGTTGGAAATGGTAACTTCACCTTTTTGGTTAACAATCATCTTGTCCATACCACGCGGACCAAGAGTTGTTCGAACAGCTTCAGCAACTGCTTGACAAGCATTGATATTGCTTATCACTTGTGATTTGCCTTGGGCATTTTCTGTACCATCTTTCAGCAAAATAATAGGCGGATTCTACACAATGCAAAGAATTATTGGCTACACAGAACATTATAATTATTATGTGGCATACCATCATTCGCATCATTTTGAGGCTTTGAAATAGAGTGGATCAATCAATCAATTAAGTAGATGAAAACAAATTGCAACAAAACTGTCAATGTTGGTTGTTTGGTTAGCTGGATGGAAAGCTCGGAGCTTTATAATTCGAGAACAATCGAATGATTGAATCACGTTGTTTGGGCGAGAAACACGCACCAGGGCCATTCATAAACACTAGGAAATAATTTTGCTTTGATTCTGCAGAATTGAATCTGGAAATCTGGCGACATTTTATTAATAAAAATTTCATAAGCGAATGAAAAACAAAATAGCATTGAAAGAAAAAAAATTACACAGAGAATGCTGGAAAATGAGAAAAATAACAGAAAACAAAACAATAATCAATGAATTGGTTGGTTGATGGTAATCCGAAGAATATTCTGGTTTGAAAAATAAGTTCTTGGGCACATGATTAGTTATAATTGCACGAAACGATGATAATAATTAAAGCAGGATGAAAAATAGTGCTGATGTTCCAAAAGTAGAAAGGCCTGCGTTGAAGATTGGCAAAAGTGGAGCGCAAAACTATTGATCTGGGGCAGTTGGGCGATCTTTTTTTTTCGGTTTGCTTCTTTTGTTTTGTTGTATTCGCTTGTTCTGTTATCTGGATATGGTATCAATCAACCAATTCATAAGAGGAATTAGAATCAGCCGAATCCGAATGATGACTTTGTGGTTCGGTTTCGGTATCCTCTTCGGTGCCGCCAGCAACGATTTCTATATTATCAGTAGTTTCTGAACCATCCGAATCAGCAAGATTAGCTGCTGCGCTTGCATTATTATCCGTTTTAATACGGTTGGAGATCAATTGAATGAATTGATTTTGTTGCGATAATGGCAAAATAAAATAAATTTGATCTTTATCATAGATCTCAATTTTTGGATATGCGCAAAGGCGGTAGTCCTGATTTGGAAAATTCAAAAAA
>JAOZJS010000645.1:0-23870 GCA_025882695.1 Amerodectes protonotaria
AGGTACAGTGTAGTCTAGATCGCATTTTTTCAATTCAATATTGAATGCTAATCCTGCTGGACAACGTTGCAAACGTGGATATCCACCAACACAAAGCCAATACTTGTCGCAGCTGGTCTCGATCGGTACTGCACCGTTGGGCGTATCCGTACAAATCGCTGATGACATGCGAAAAGCGGAGGAGGAGGAGGAGAAGGTGCGAAATAAAATTTAACCCCCTACAAACCGACACCTGTTGATTGATCGCTCACGATCACGACTTACGATGTTTTTGACAATCCGGTACATTCTGTGGCCAATCACATGTGTGGATTTTTTCATTGTAAAGCAGTGAATATGGACATTGTTGTAGGGTGGCTGTACCGTTCCAACATTGCCAATATCGGGTACAGGAAGTATCATGTGCAAACACACCATAACTCCATGGACAGTTGCCGGAGTTCAACGGTGTTTGGCCCATGGTACGGATTTCGTCTGGGCAGCCCAACACATACGGATATCCGCAATGATCAATCATACCGCGGCGGTAACCGGCGAACACCAAACCGTTTGGGCATTTTTCCATGATTGCATGGCCATTTTCGCAACGATAGTAAAAATCGCAATATTTTTCATGCGGAATCAATTTCAATCTGCCGTTGGAATTTCTGCACAGATCATCATCTTGAGCAAGCACCAGTTGAAGCACTGTAGTAGGATGTGGGTGAATGTGGTGGACGGATTACGGATCGAAACAATTGAAATGACAATCAAAAACAAAAACAGGCAAGCAACAGGTAACACCGTCTCATTACCGTAATAGATCCAGAAGATGGAATATAAAAAATATTTGGCCATTTTTTCCCCAGCTTTGTCTCGGTCTGTGTCTCTCTTTTTTTTCTCTTGCTCACTCACTTGAATGTTTCGATGAAAAACTAATGATGAAACAATTAAACAAAAAAATGTCCGTGTACGTGTGTGTGATGATTCCCAACAGGATCCAAATGCTCGAATGCTCAAACACGGTGAACGGTTCTAGTCGGAGGCGACTGTTTTTTTTTGATGGAACGAAAATATTTTATTTTTGTTTCTCTAAAAAACAATAACTAAATGAAGCTTTTTGGAAGCTGGAAGCTTCTGAAGCTTCAAGTAGGTTCGAGTATGTGTGTGTGTGAATCCTGTGTGTGTGTGTTTCTCCAAGCATCTTGAGCATTTGATTAATTTATGAAAAAAAAAAACAAAATAATAATCATCATCATAATGTGTTTGTATGTATAATTGAATGAATGAAACATTAGAACCTTCTTTTAGAAGCTTTTACGCCATGTTTTCCCAGAAGGTGAGCATAAAAGAAAAGCATAAGGCCACCTCCATGGCGTATGAGATGGTTTTTGGAACTTGGAATAACTTGAAATGTTTGAAATTGTCAAACATCCTGACACAACACAGTAGCAGCAGCAGCAGAAAAATTAGCGAAATAGCGAAATTGCTTGCTGGCAACATCGTTCCAAAAAGCTCTTCCATTAAAGATGCAACAAGTGGAATACATATTGATGATCCCGATACAAATCCACACGATCACACGATCCATGTGTGTGTGTGAGTGCATATGAGATGATTAACATGAAAACCTTCCACCATCCATGGTTGTTGCTTCAAGATTTAGCATCAAATTTGTTTCAACAACAACAACAACAAAAACAAGAGTCTCATGCAAGTCGTAATCGTTGATGGTTGTTGATGTTATTTTTGTTTCAAAATGCAATTTGGACAATTTATTCAATCATTGCTCGTGATCTTAAACAGGGAAAATGAATGTGGGGGGATGATACTTTGAGATTGTGGTAATTAAAACAAGTTCGACATTGTGCCATTGTGCGTTGACAAACATGAGCTTGTTTTGCATCAATAAGTAAATTGAATCGCATTTGCTAATAACGATGCGATGGTCCAGAAAAAATTGGGAAAACTCCCAATGAAATCGTCGCCGAGATCTTTAGGATTTTTGGCGCCCAAGAAAATTGAAACAAAAAATGCGCGTAAATTTTTAAATTTTTTCCCGCACAATGCCGTCTATCGTTTATTTTTCGAACTACGAGCCTATTTTAACATCAAACGCTTGATTTGGTCGAAATGGGCACACATGTTTATGTTTTGCCTCCGATTTTTGTTTATTTACGTTTTTTCGACGCTTTTTTATTCTGAAGAAAATTTTTGCAACTATTACATCATTTATCTAATGTGATTATTCATTATTGAAACGCAGTGATAAGATGTCCACTACCATCAAACGTTCGCACAAAACCGCGGTTAGTGATTCGGATTCTGATTCAGAACAAGAAGAAAGAATCAAAGATCTTCAAGCTCGTGATGAATTTGCCAAAAGACTTCAAGAAAAAGATAAGGAAAAAACAAGAAAGATTGCCGTTAAAAGTGATAAAAAAGGAATCGAAGAAGCTTCCAAACGATTGAAATTAGAGAGTGATGATCGTACAACGGTTGTTCCACAATTAAGAAAAGAATCTCGTCGACAATATCTAGCCAAACGTAAAGAAGATCAATTAACATTATTGGAAGCTGCCATTGCTGATGAAGAATATTTGTTTGGAAAAGAAAAATTGACCAATACTGAACAAAAAAGGCATGATTATAATAAAAAAATTCTGGAATTAGCTAGACAGCATGATGCTGTTTCAGAATTGGCCAACTTGCAACGATATCACATTCCGAGCGAGGAAAAAACCGAAGAATATGTTGACGTGGAAGATAGTTCAAAAGTCCCCGAACAAAAAAAATGGGAAGACGAAAGATTGGACAGCGCTAAATTGAGGTTTGGTGCCCGAGATGCTAAACAAAAAAATAAATCCAAAGAATATGATCTTATTGTTGAAGGAATCGAAATCGATTTTGTCAAAGCCCTGACTTTGGCCGGAGATGAAGAATACGATGCCAAAAGTGAAGAGAAACAATTAAGTGAACAAGATTTGAAAAAATTGTCCATTGAAGAGACACGAAAATCATTGCCAATCTATCCATTCAAAGATGATTTGATTGCAGCCATCAAAGATCATCAAGTATTGATTGTGGAAGGTGAAACTGGTTCAGGTAAAACAACACAAATGCCACAATACTTAATCGAAGCCGGATTCTGTGAGGATGGCAAAAAAATTGGTTGCACACAGCCAAGGAGAGTGGCTGCCATGAGTGTGGCGGCCAGGGTCGCCGAAGAGATGAATGTTAAATTAGGATCTTCGGTTGGATATTCTATACGTTTTGAAGATTGTACCAGCGAAAAAACCATCCTCAAATACATGACCGATGGTATGCTATTACGAGAGTTTTTGGGCGAACCAGATTTAGCCTCTTATTCTGTGATAATCATCGACGAAGCTCATGAACGTACACTTCATACGGACATATTATTCGGTTTGGTCAAAGATATTGCACGTTTTCGTCCAGATCTCAAACTATTGATCTCATCAGCCACGTTGGATGCGGAAAAATTCAGCGATTTTTTCGACGGTGCTCCAGTGTTTCGCATACCTGGTCGACGTTTTCCTGTAGATATTTATTATACTAAAGCACCAGAAGCCGACTATATCGATGCTTGTGTGGTGACTATTTTGCAGATTCACATAACACAAAAATTGGGCGATATTCTAGTGTTTTTACCAGGGCAAGAAGAAATAGAACAATGCAGCGAATTACTACAGGAACGTATACGTAAGCTAGGATCACGTGTTCGAGAATTATTGGTAAGACCAATCTACGCAAATCTGCCGACAGATATGCAAGCACAGGTATTCGAACCAACACCGCCCAACTCAAGAAAAGTGGTGATTGCCACTAATATTGCTGAAACATCGATCACAATCGATAACATAATCTATGTGATTGATCCAGGATATTGTAAGCAGAATAGTTTCAATCCAAGAACCGGTATGGAATCGTTGGTGGTGGTTCCCATTTCGAAAGCAAGCGCCAATCAACGTGCAGGCAGATCAGGACGTGTAGCCCCTGGAAAATGTTTCCGTTTGTTCACAGCATGGGCATATCAAAACGAGCTTGAAGATTCTACCGTTCCGGAAATTCAACGTGTGCATTTGGGCAACGTTGTTCTAATGCTCAAAAGTCTTGGCATAAATGATATAATCCATTTCGATTATTTGGATCCACCATCATCAGAAGCATTGATCATTGCTTTGGAACAATTGTACGCTTTAGGGGCTTTAAATCATCTAGGTGAATTGACCAGATTAGGTAGACGAATGGCCGAATTTCCACTGGATCCGATGATGTCCAGAGCGTTGCTTGCTGCCGAAAAGTATGGATGCGGCGAAGAGATGCTAACAATTTGTTCAATGTTGAGCGTCAATTCATCGGTATTCTATCGGCCTAAAGATAAAGCAGTTTTTGCCGACACTGCCCGTAAACGTTTCTTCACTGCCGGTGGTGATCACCTATCACTATTGAATGTATATAAACAATGGATGGATTCTGGTTACTCGAAACAATGGTGTGCCGAAAATTTCATCCAATATCGTTCAATGTGTCGTGCTCGAGATGTTCGAGAACAATTGGAGAAATTAATGGAACGTGTTGAAGCTGAAGTGAAATCATGTGACAATGATAATGTTATGATTAGGAAGGCGATCACATCCGGTTATTTTTATCATACTGCTAAATTGAACAAAGGTGGACATTATCGTACTATCAAAGGAAACAACACCGTATTAATACATCCTAATTCATCACTGTTCGAAGAACAGCCGCGTTGTTTGCTGTATCATGAATTGGTGTTGACCACCAAAGAATATATGCGACAAGTGATCGAAATTGATCCATCTTGGTTGTTGGAGGTGGCGCCACATTATTACAAACCAAAAGATGTGGACGAAACGGGTAATCTTGGCAAAAAAATGCCCAAACAAATGGGCAAATCCTCAGCCGAATTATCTCGAACATATTCAACGCTTTAGGGGTGGAAAAGATTGTTGATTGATATGTTGTTGTTGTTAACAAAAGACCAGGAGATACATCAAATATTTTGTTTTATTAAAATGAAACACAATGAAACAAACTCAAAGCATATCCGAATTAATCTTAATCATAATCTTAATTGACGGATTTTTCATTGCGTTTTCGGCGGACTATGAGGATTGGGATTCTGTATCACTGTGAATCTGGTCTGTGGCCAAAGACTATATGGAGAGTGTTCGGAGTTTTGTAATTGTGCCCGGAGAGCAGATGAACTGCTCCGTCGATTTTGGTTATAATTGTTGTTATCATTATTGTTACCAACACCGTTTGGTGTGACCTGATGTTCTTCAATATCGGCTTCGTCGAATTTAAATGCTTTATTAGTTTTTCCTTGGATTTTTTTCGGACTTAGATTATCGTCTTGTTTGTCTTTTTCGTGCTAACCAAACCGGAAAAGGGGACACATCTTTTTTTTAAACAAAAAACAAGATAAAAAAGGTTACCAAACTTACGTAATGATTTAAAGCTATCGTAGATATTCGACGTCTATTTTGACCCGGATAGACCGGTAGATAATGAGATTCCGATGAAATAACAATGTTCGGAGCGGAAGCATTGTTGAAGATTGCCGCGGATGTGGCACGTCTTGAAAACATACGGCTATTATTGGCAGGATCGGGGAACAGTCCTGAACTAAGTCTACGAGCTAGATTATCCTGCTGGAAGAAAAAGGAAAAGGGGTATCATCATCAGAAAATGAAATCAAAGTCTTAGGAGACTAATATCGATAATATCGATTATTTACAGGGCTATTCATATTCTTGGTGACTGTTTGATATACTTCATCCGCTTCCACATCTTTAGCTATATCGAGCAATGTCTGTAAACGTACTCCTCTTGCTTCCGGTTTCATGACTTGATCCGAATCAAGACCGACAATGCTCTGTAATAGAAGTAGAAACAATCGATGTATGAATGAATGAATGAATGAATTTGGACTTCCGGAAATTCCGTTTGGGTAACTAACCGCCCATTCTCGAAGAACATTTTCACCCAGGTTACCGCGAGGATCTTTTTCATTGTATTCTCTGGCGATCTGTTTGGTCAGGAGAGAAAGAGGGGGAAAAATCAAATCATAATTAATCCTTTGAATTTTGTTAAGTTAGTAACATGGTTCTCGTACTCGGATATCCTCTTGGAAAAATCTCCTACTTTCCGGTGATAGAGTCTTGAATGGCGCAATCTCTTTGATCTATGTGTATGTGGGAAATATTTTCGGGATACAAAATAAGGAACGGATTTAAGATCGGGAACGAATCACGGTTGTGTCCGCCTGCCTTACTTTCAAAAAAATCAACGCTCCAATTATGATGTTGCCAATGTTGATCAAAGATAGTGCCAAGCTAAACAGCCCTAACATTAGCGTTTCGAGTGCCATATTATCATAGTACACTGGTTGATAGGTGTCCATCGGCATCAAAGCTTTGGCCAACCAAATGGTTTGGTTTGGATAAATTTTTGAACTATATAAAACCATAGTGTCTCCCGGTGGAAACGATGCATATATCGTTCGAAGCAATGAATATGCCCATAATAATCCCTGGTTTTTGGCCCGAAAATTTCAGGTACAAACAAACAAACAAACAAAGAAACAAACAGACGATCATATACCGAGAGTTCGACCTGGTTTCATTTGAAATCAGAGTTTGAGTCAGTAAACCAAACCATCACTTACTGCATTGACGGCTGGAGGCAGAAGCGATACGGATATGGCCACACCAACCAAAGAAGCATCATTACCGGACAGAAGTGAGATGGCCACCGCACAACCGGAAGGAAATGCTACCAATGTACCGATCCATGTGACACGAACCAATCCACGTTCACGCATCATATCGCTTGGCCAGGATTTATCGGAATCCCATTTATCGGTGAAATTCAATGCGATCATACCGAACAGGAAACCCCAGAATATGGTGACAAACAAGCAGACTAATATGTTTTTGGCGCCCATGTTACGTAATGATCTATCCTTGATGATTGTGCCGAATGTGAAAGCCATCACTGGGCCCTAAACAACCGTAATCCAGGATGTTTGGATTTGGATATGGAGAGCAACAAGTTTATGATTCTTTGCACAACAAAAAACGAAAACAACCCGATAATTACCATCATTGGTGAAACCAGCATACTGGCCACCAAGCTGATAACACTATCATCCAATAAACCCATGGCGGCAATCCAAGATGCAAACACCAAATAACACATGAAATCGAATGTCAATGTAGCACTGGAATGGACACTACTGACAATCTGACGACGAAGAAGAAGAATAAGAAGAAGACGAAAACATTTGAAATCTTGAACACTTGTTGCACACAGACACAATTTTTCGACACCTTCAAAACACAAATCACAACAACTAACCTGGGCTACGGTTAATCTGGCTGTAACGGATTTCAGAAATTTCCCCTGCTTCTCTTTTAGACTGTTGATCTCTTTCGCTTCCGGATTTCTGAAGAGGGGGAATAGATGGAATATGTAATCCAAGCGAAAAAAACGATCATACTTACTCTTCTTCTTTGCCATTTTCCACTACCGCCGATTCTTCATTATAGCAGAACAATGAAAAAGGAATGATTCTGGAATTAAACGGAATCAATCAATTAATCATATTCAGCAGCTAAAACAATAGCGCTTATACCCAATGGATGTACTGTAACGAAGACCGATTCCTCTTGATTTAAAATATTGTATAACAATATCACTATCTTCCAGATCAACCGGAAACGCTATATGCCAATATTTTCCATTCAATGATTTTTGCCATGTTGCATCGGGTATTCCCAAATATACCAGTCCATCTTGGACAATCTGGATCAAACAGGTGGATTGAAATTGATTGTTGTAAGGGTGTGTGTATGTTCCAAAAACAAAATTTACCTTTTCCAAAGTTTCCAGCGGTTTACCATCACCATTCTCGTCGATATTCACAGACAATTCTATTGTTCATTGGGTGAAAACAATGCAAAAACAATGATTGAATAGCCGAAAAATTGATAGGCGAAATTCGTTCATATTTCAAACCTTTTTGAAGTTTTTTCTGCAATTTTTCATTGACTTTTTCTCTTTCTCTAATTTCCTCCTCACATTTTTGATCCGGTATTATGATCAACACTAAAACGCTGGACATGGTTCGATGATCTTTTGATCTTTTTTTTTGTTTCAAAAAAAAATTTTTAAAAGAAACCACTATTTAATTCGTAGCATATCACTGGATTATCTTTATGATGATGTTTATGGTTGTTGGTCGATGTTGGTTGGTTGGTTAAAAACATTGACAAAAATTGACAACAACAAAAAAGTACAAAAAAGAATTAATTATTAAATAATTAACAGAAGAATTTTTTAAACGATGCCGACACCGAAGAATTTATGATTGTAATCCCTAATACAAACACACACACACACACACTGATAATAATCCCTAGGATTTTTTTCGATTAAACCAGGTAGGTGATTATACCGGGTAGGTGATTACACCAGGTAGTTGATGGATGGCGTACTGGCCAAAAGTGTTTGCTTACCATCCAAATTTATGTATTTGAAATCGGGCAACAACAAAATTGATGATTGCTTGAAAGAATTGTAAAACAATTTCCGGTTATCCTTTCAATTTTTTATTTTACAAGCAAGGATCTTTGTCGCGCTCACTCCAACACTATATTTCCCTCTCTCTGGTTCAGAAGACTGTTTTTAATTTTTTATATTACCAAGAGTTTTGGAGATGATCGTGTATCTTTTATCGTGTATTTTTTTTTAGTTTTTGGTCGCTCCGATTGGTCGATTGATTCCGCACACAGTTTAAGTTTTTCCCTAACCAGTCTCTTTATAAGCAAGCAACAAGTGGTTGTTTCAAGGAGTTTTTTGTTGCACGACCAACCATTATTGATCGCAATCAATTGATGATTTTTATCCGGGAAAAATGATTTTTGTTTAACTAATGATGATATTTGTAAATGAAAATCATACTTAACAATCCATTTGGATGATGATGATGATGAAGGTGAATACTTTTTTTTCTCTTATTGATGATGATGATATTAGTTGGTAATAGATCACCTTCCCAAAATTGGTCTATATCATTGAAACGCGGTTATGATGGCGGCCCTGGATCGCTGATGATCGCCAATTTTCATTTGGGAAAATTTCTGATCAAATACAAAAAAATAACAATTAAGGTAAGGTCGTGCGGTTCAACCTAGTGAAACTCAATGAAATGGCAAGTTTGGATTTAGATTGAATGAATTTGGGTTTTTGGATTGAAACCTGGAAAAACAAGACCACCACTATATCAATTCGACTAAACTTGTGCTAATCTTATATATATAAATTGTGGCTTGAAACCAAACGATCTTTACCGACCAAAATCAAACAAACATAGACATAATCGGTACGAGATAATCTAATTTTGATCACCATCGTGATCTAATTGTTGTTGGCCAAAAAAAAATTTACGATTACATTGGCCGGGTTTCCTTCAGCCAGATCTTTCGAAAACAACCAACCTTATCCACAACCTTAACCAAATTTTTTCGATATTTGCCTTTTTAAAAAAAATTAGGGGACGGAAATATATGGACCACGCAGAACAAGATGAACCATTAAACAAACCAACCAATCAATCAACCATCGAAAACCGATTAATTGAAGCACGTGCGCGCACGCCCGCGCGCTTAATTCAAATACCCGTACTGCGAAAGCAACAAGCGTTAATTGCTGTTGGATTACCTGTTGATATATCTGTTTATGTGTGGCATACACAGAAATTTTTTTTTGAGAAAATGTTGTTGGCCCAAATCGTTGCTTTAGTGAAAAGAATAATAATAACCATAATCATTTGTGTTATGTGGTTGGTTAGTATGCTTGGATTCGTATGGGGGAAAATAATTTGAAACAATCTCCTGGTAATATCCAAATGGAATGCAATCAGATGCCAACAACACAAACAACAATAAAAATGGGCCAGAAACCAAAATGCAAATTTAAATCCAATGCAAATGTCTTGCATATTACAAATCGTTTACATCCATTCGTGGTGGTGGTGGTGGTTAGTAACAACAAGGATTCTTTGCCAAGCAAGCCAACATCCTCCTCTTCCTCCTCCTGTGTTTAATGTCATCAAACACCGGTAACTATCACTAAAAATCCTCATGATCATCTATTGACATTATGCACACATACAGGTATGTGGGATTTGTCCGTATCTCTCTGTGTCTACCTGGTTGATTGGTGTATGTCATGGATGTCTAGAGCGAAAATAATGCCAAGCACAAAGATCGCGATTGATACACCATTGATTTTTTTTCAAGGCCAATTAGAAGCGGGAAAAAACAAAATTTTCAAATTGGATGTCTACCAAGAAAAACAACAAAATTAGTCGCCGAGAAATTGGAAATTAGGATCTATTGAGCGGACTCCAAATAACAAAAATCTTATGATATTTATTGATTGATTATTGATGATGATGATGATAATGATCCATCAACAATCGATTGGTAGAATCTTGGATTCTCAAGTGGCTCAACCTGATTGGAGGGCTCTACTAGATGGTTATTTTCTTAGGAAAATTATGTAAAAATGACATGTGTTTTTTATTTGATTGGCATTGTAGCCTTAATTCGGATAAGAGACAAGAATGTCGTTTAGCATTTTTAAGTAGCAAAAAGGGTTGATGTTTGTTTTATTATTAAGAGAATCAAATTTTAAATTTTAAATTTTTTTAATATCACAATTTTTTTGAATTATCAAAAATACAATTTTTGGCTACCAATTTCTCAGACAATCAGGCAACAGGTGATTTTCATGCAACAGGTGATTTTAAGGCAACAGGTGATTAAAAAGCAACAGGTAGCTCCCGAAAATTTCGGTCAATTTTTTGATTCTGGTTCATAATACAAAAAAAACACGGACAGTTTTATATAATCACATCATCATCAGAATGATTTAAAAGCTTTTCTTGTTTTTATTATTATTTTTGTAAAAGGTTATAAAAGAGGTATATTTATTTGATGTAAAAGATCGGTGAAAAAAGCGTTGGTATATGTGCATGTGGTATTTTTTTTTGCTAAAATTTTATCAAAAGCAAAATGTCCTTATGATTTGATGTCCGGCGGAACCAGACCACAATCATGAAACACCAGATTATTGTTACATGTTGAACAAGAAACCAATCTGAATAATGCTTGATTGGTCACATTATGACCATGCCTTAGTATGAATGTTTGCAATCTGGACAGCATATTATTCTGTTTGATTTGATCAATGGTTTGATCGGTCAATTCCGAACAACAATACAATTCAATATGGCCAAGTTTGGTAGCATTGCTCAATAAAAATTCACATATTTCCACCGGTAATGGTCTATCTGGCCGTGGACGTAGTCTTAGATTTTTCAATTTACGAAACGGTCGTTTTATCTTCAACAGCCGACATACTCTGCTCTGAAACTGGATGGTGAAGAAACATTGCGCCGATAGTGTATGCAAATTTGGACAATATTGAGCCAATTTTGTCAAATCAATGTGATCGAAATTGATCAAACTTAAAAATTTAAGCTGTCTTCCGCATCCGTTTAGGATGGGAACAACATGTTCATGGAATTTAAGTGATTCGTTGCAAGAATTGTGCAATTCCAGCTTTTTCAAGTGCAACAAACCCGTGGCCAATGTGGATAAGTTCATATTTTTCTGCAATACTAAAGATAATTCTTCGATTCTGGGACAATGCAAAACCAGCTGCGAGACCATGGAATAACTCATCGGATGAGCAATAGACAATCCTTGGATGGTTTGCAAAACTTCAAGCGCTTTTTCGGCCGGATTCTTCTTATTCGAAGATTCTAGCCATTGGTGCAAGGTGTCCAACAATGGTTCGAATGGTGTACATCGCAAACGTGTCAGTCGAGGGAATCTGGCTAAAAAATGCAATATTCCATCTTGTTCCACCGACGATGGAAATGATACATGCTTTAATGATTGACACACCGGCAATTCCGGGTTGGATTCCAAATATTGATCAATATTGAAAATATCTTGATTTCTCAACGAATATTCCGCAATTTCCAACGATGCAAGATTGGGACAAGTGCTGAGCAATTGAATGAAATCGATTTCCGGAGGAATTTGCTGTATTTTCAAATCTCTTAGATTGAATTTATCACACATGCACAAGAATTGGCGCAAAACTCCTTGCCATAGATTCGAATTGTAGATCCAACCATTGCCACCTATCGATAATTTACGGAAACAATTCGCAAAAATGAGCATTAGCCGCAAAATTCGTTCAAGTTCGGCATCATTGAATTTATTGATTTCGCTTAATTGCCATAGATCAAAATAATAAACACCACCATCCAGAATGATCTGTTCGATGAGATTGGCGCGAACAAAAATACGTTCCCTTATTATATAATTTATGATAGATTGTCTTGAATTGATGTCCAACAAACTTGGCGATCGTTTCCAACCGCAATGTTCGTATAATTTTTCGATCAAACGACATGGAGCCTCCGAATTGTTGGAATCATATGGCGTACGATTTACCGTGTTCAAATCATACAAAGTTGACAATGTTTGATTGGTTTTGTTTTTATATAAAGCATCCACTGGTGAGCAAAGAACGTGAACACATTTGGTGGCCAAAGAATTCAGGCCATCTGATTTATGATACTGAGGAAACGTAACGGAAAACATGCTTCAGTTCTGATTTTGATCTTGATTTTTTTTTTCGTTTTCTTGATTATTCGTGCTTCTACATCAACGAAAATCGATCTTAGAAATGCTGTTTTTCATGTAGAAAATTGATCGAGAAAATCAAGAAAATCGCCTACCCAAAATGAACGTTTTTACGGATGAAGATTTGTATACTTGCTGCTGCTTCAAATTTCGGTTGTGTTTTGATCGTCTTGTTGATGATTGTTGTTTTAAATATTGTTGACGTTTTTATTGGTGTGCTTTGTGTACCAAGTTTCTTCAAGTTTCTACAATCAACATGTAAACAACATGTTTTCAAACGAATTTTCGTTCTTATGGTTTTGTTGTCGTTTATATAAAGGCTGCCAACAAACGACACAGCCGTAACGGCATCAAATCTCCTGATTTGCCTAGTTTATCAACTTCGGTACTCGGTTTTCCTAGGATGATAATAAACAAATGATGAATATATATATATTGGAAAAGATAATTTTCAACACCATAAAAGCCAAAATTTTCCTCCCCCAGGCGCCCAAACCGAATTCGATAAATAACGAGCTGATGGGAACTCGTGATGGAAACTCGTGGGCGCCATCAGCCGAATCAAATATCAAATAAGATTACCTTTGTTTACAACCGAAAAACCCGTATGTGTGTTTGTGTGTTTTTATTCGGACGATTTGAAGTTGATTGATCTGCCGAAACGTTGAATGACTAATTTGAACCAAAGATATTCGATTGAGAAATGTCGATCATCCAAGGTACAAGTGGTACACCAATTAATCGTTGATGAATTTTAATCGCAACGATGGTAAACGAATTTCATGATGTGTGCATCGTTTGTATATAAAATATTGAACAAAAAACGAATTTTTTTTCGGAGAAAAACATTTTTCAAACATTTCACGTCTTTTTAAAGTTTCAGTTTATTCGTATTTGTGTGTGAGTCCACTACGACAAAGTTGACTAAGAGCGAAATCGGCAATGGTGGTAGTGGTAGTTGATTTTTGGCGCTAAATTTAAATCCTCAGATTCAAAGTCTAAGTCACCGCGTAATCGAAGTTCGCCACATCAGAAATTTTCCCTGATTTTCAAAGAATGATCTTCATTGATCATTCTATTCGAAGTTCATTGCGTAAATTGATATTGCCCTATGTGTGTGTGTGTGTGTGTGTGTATTCCTCACCCTTTCTCCAAGGTTCTAGAAGGACCTACATTATCTTCATCTTTCTTTTTCTTCGTTAGTCAACACGATTCATATTCGTGGTACGATAACGTGCCAATTATTATCACCATCATTATTTTGGCTAGCTTTACAGTAGTTGTCGTTTTGTCCATGAACGACGAGATCGACAAACCTCGACAAGTTGTTGTTGGTCGGTCGGACGATGTTGTCGTGGATGCACAACTTGTCCACATAATTTTTTTTGTTGGCACACGCACACACACAATGATCATCACCTGTTGTTCACGTGTCCATACAACATCCCGAAAGCTGAGCTGATGTTTGATTGGTTGGTTGGTTGGATGTGTTTATTCTGTTACCAATCCAGCTAAAAATGTCGCATTCTCTCGCGCTCTCGCTCGCTCTTTTGGTTGCTTTCAATGACACTTCTTCTTACCGAGTTTACGGCGTTTACGTCAATGGCTGCTTGCAAAGTTTGCTTCCCAAACACACACATTGAAACTTGATATAAGCTTTGCGCAAATATTATAATTGAAACAAAAGTGTTAATAAACTTTTTACGGGAAGCAAGAAACAAAAAAAAATTAATTAAAACTAAAAGAGAGAATCGAAGAAATAGAGCAAAACATACAACATCAACGACAACAATAGCATGCGACAAACAAGATCAACACCGTTTAGTTGTGGCACCAAAACAAAAAGTACATTGAAGATTAATATTAGCATCAATTATACAAAAAAGCGGATATAAATAGAGCCTGAAGATGTACTAAATGTACCAAATATTCTTAAACTATCTTTATTCGTGTATCTTTGACGCACGCACGCACAAATTGACGGGCATCAAGATTCTGACTTCCTTTGGACAAGTTTGATTTTATAGTCAGGTAGATGGCAGCATTTACGCATTCAAAAATGATGACACTGTTGCTGCCATCTATCAATGAAATTGGGTAACAAAATACACATTCTACAATTTGAAAAAAAACTCTCCTTTTATTTATTTTGACTTCTAGATGGCGTTACTGTCGCCTAAAAAAATACGCCATAAACCGATGGAAAGTGGACAGCTTTAACCAGCTTTACGCTTGTCTGTGCATGCTTGACGCCTATAACAACCGTTTTCCCCTCTGATTGGTCCAATGTGATGATGACGAACCGATGACGAGACACACTATAAACAGTAGAAGAAGGTGTATCCTTCTCTCTCTGTGATTTGTCCAGCGATGATTCGAACCGATGACGCGATGCATTTTAAACAGCAGAAGAAGGTGTATCCTTCTCTCTCTGATTTGTCCAGCGATGATTTGCACTGCTAACGAGACTCGCTATAAACAGAAGAAAAGCATTCAAAGCGACCGCCTTGAAAAGCCATGCATGCTTAGTTCAATGGCTGCGTTTGCGCGCCATCTGTCGTTTAGAAGTCAAACTAGTAGCAAAATATGAATAAATTACCACCATATGCGCGCCTTATCACTACCGGAACAGGGCTTTGGGTTCTGAATTTTATTCTTTTTTTTATTATTTGCTTGTAAAAAATGTTTCAAAGCTTTTATCTCGATCCACTGGAAAGAGGATGCTTGCTTTTGTGACATGGTTTTTTCCAAAAAAAAAATTCAATTAAAACAAATTACATTGAAACAAAAAAGAAGAGCGCCAAGGGAAGTCGAAAGATGAGAAAAGGATGGGATGGGATTCTGCTATACAACCTATATTTGTATCCTACACAACCAGAACCAGAAATCTGCTGGCTTTTCAAAACGGTGTGCGTGTGTGGGTGGGTGTATCCGTAAGTGTATTGTGTGTTACAAAATAATATCAATGATAAAAATATCACAGCCGAAAAATTAAGAGTATGTATGTGGGCGTGTGGGAGTATGTGTGGGTGTGTGCGCTTGTTTTACAGTAATTTTTTTTAAAGCAAGAAAACGAAACAAAAGAGAGGAGAAATGTTGGATGATAATCATAATGAAGTTAAAGTAGTGCAAAAAAATAATCGGTCTCAAAGGGAACCGAACACGCACAACGCTTGCAACGTTCTAACCGTCGCTGAACCGAAACAAAGCAAAGCAAAGCAAACAGATTCAATGGAATCGCGCCCGGATTCCGGTTGATGGTTTCCAGATCAGCAGGAGAGTACTGTTGGAGAATTAGAATTAGAAGAAAAATTGTGATTTAGATAATGCCAAAAACGAACGAACACACCCACACCACCGACAAGAAGAATAATGAAGAATAGTGGTTCATTTCGGGTTGATTAGATTAGATTGATAATGTTCCAGACACGCACGCCCAACCACGCCCACACTTAGATTACATTGTACCTGGATTCTTCACGGATAGTTGCAGCGGCCGGAGCAGCAGCAAGCAAAGCAATTCCATCTCGGAGAATATTCTTCTCATCTTCTTGGGCCCGAACATCGAATCAAGTTTGGCGGCAGGCAGGCAGGATGCAGCAGCTTATTCCGAACGGTTTTCGTGGGATTCTTCTTGAAAGCCAGAATTTCATATTTTTTTATGTTGCTGCTGCTGCTTTTTATATGTTTCATCGCATAAATAAATAAATAAATAAAATATTACAAACAATAACAATGTGTGTTTGTGGGTGTGGGTGGGTGTGTGCCTGTGTAAGCAAGGGGAAATGGTGAATGGTGATTAATGAAGAAGAAGACGAAGGATACAGAATACCAAAGGGAGAAGAGCGAGAGATTTATATAAGTTTTATATGGTGGTGCACACACACATTCTTGTTCCAGGAGGATTCTCCACGATCCAGGATTCTCCAGGATCCAGGATATGATGTTTTATAGACTGGAGATGTGCGTGTGGGGAGTGGGTGGGTGTGCGCGTCTGTTTCGGGACGGGATTCTGGTTATCTTAATGGAATAATTAATGAGCAAACATCATCATCATCATCATCATCATCATAATCATTCGGGTACTCTCCATGATGATGAGCATCATGATCATGATCATCATCATGGTTCGGGCGCCAACCCGGTTCAACCGATGATGTTGGTGGCGGTTATTCCAGAAAAAATCTGCTGCTGCTGCTTCTTCTTGGTGGTGGTAGCCGAAGAAGATATTCCGGAGAAAGTTAATGTTTTACGTTGTAGAAACAAGCTAATCTCATTGAATGTAGGCCTATTCCCGGGTTGTAGATCGCAACATTCCAATATTAATTCATAGATTTCATTGTTGCATATCTGGGGCCTTGGCAAACGTATCGCTGCTGTGGTGGTTCCAGGATGATGCGGATGATTCCGATGTTGTTGTTGGTGATGGTGATGGTTCATCAAAGCATGATGAATTAATGATATTAATTCATCATCGGTTAGATCCATGAATGGGCGACATTTGCCAAAAGTGAGCATCTCCCAAAAGCATACACCGAATGAATAAACATCGGATCGGATTGTGTGTTCACTGTCCACCAGCGATTCAGGACTCATCCATCTAATAGGTAGACCATTGTTATAATCCATTGAATATTTATTCATATATTCAGCAGAACCATCGGTTAGCTTGATCCGCAATTGTTTTTCGTATATGATCACATTACGTGTGGCTATATCCCGATGTGGATGGTTCAATGTTTCCAAATGAACACCGGCATTGGCCAATTGGCTGGCCAAGTATAAAAGCACTTCAAAACTATAGCCAGAAATACAGAAACAGGAAAAGGAAGGGGATTTTTAGCGAATAGTGGCAAAAACCAAGTTTATACGCAGCAAACGAGAAAGAGAGAGCGAGAGAGGGTGCAGGGTATAAATTCCCGGGAAAACCTATGACGCCCTTGGAAGCTCGCCCTGCTAGATTCCAGTTTCTAGATTCTAGATTCTGGATTTTGGATTCTTTTAGAATTTATTTCCAAAAAATATTCAAATGAACGAAAAAAAAATAAAAAATGAAATAAAATGGAATTATCATCATCATAATAATAAAGATTATGCGGCCCCGAGAAAAGCAAACGATGGCCAACACTCCAGAAAGGTTCTTCGACTGCCTATTGTTGTCGATAATCCATACTTAATAATCATCATGCTTATAAATAATTCTAATTCACGGTGTGTATTGAAACACAACATAAATTGAATAAATATTAAAATTTTGCCATGATTTTCCCGGGGATCCCGCACACACACACACACACTTCTCATGGCTCCCTGAGCGGAAACATGGGATTCTCCGTTCAAACAGGAGCTTCGGAGCCAAACAAGGGATTCTCCGTTTGAAACAGGGGCTGCGGAGCCAAATAGGAGGAGGGATGTTCACGTATGTTTTTCAAGTTTGATTTAAAATTCAAAAACAAGAAGAGCGATTCCCGGAAAGCGAGGAAAAATGATTTTCCGCTTGCGCAATCATTTTTTGATGATCTAAGCATGATGAAAAACAGCTAGGAGGATGGGATGCTAATAATAATGGTGGAAACATGTAAAAACGATATTGAGATATCAATATTGGTTTCGGTTTTTCGGTTTCGGTTTCAAGCCAACATCAGCAAGAATGGTTCGTTCCAAGAGCTCTCAGGCTCACACACCCGGGCACTCTGCCCACTATATACAATATACCGGGACATTTTTGCTTGACAGAGTGTATATAACCCACCTTAATATATCCGGATTGGATTTGCGTAGAAAATAATTGAGATCACAATCACCATTTTCCATGATGGATGCAAAATAGGTGGGCGTATCGATAATTCCCAATAAACAGGCAAAATGTTGCTCTCCGCCACTGCGAGTATCACTGCTGGCATTGCTGTTGTGGCTGTGGCCGCCGTTATTCGATGATGATGATGATGATGATGTGGGAGACCGGGATCTGGATTGGAATAATTCACGCCAATAATCCATTGATTTGATAAATTCGTTCTTTAATCCAAGATCATTGACCGTTTTGACCAGGCCAAGCCTTGTGCTGGAGCTGCTGTGTGTTGTTGCTGGATTTGTGATATCCGGTCCGTTGTTGTTGTTTGGTATATTACACAACAGTACATCACCATATTTGGATTTGCCCAATGTTTGTAGGACGCCGATTTCGGATTCTGAATAAATCCTCACACCGAATCGACCATCAAACATTAACGGTGGTTCGGCATATTGATGATCGCCACCACCATCACGGAATACAACTGGAAATGGTGGCGGATCCAGAAGCGGTGTTTGCAATTTACAGTTGTTCAATTGTTGTTGATGATGATCAACATTCAGTGGGAGATTTCGGATATTCAGAGATCCTAGATCCAATAGGTTCCGTATTGGATGCGGCGGATGATGCGGATAAGGTTGACGTTGCGGTAGATGGTGCTGATGTTGGAGATG
Source organism: Amerodectes protonotaria (assembly GCA_025882695.1). Taxonomy (NCBI): domain Eukaryota; kingdom Metazoa; phylum Arthropoda; class Arachnida; order Sarcoptiformes; family Proctophyllodidae; genus Amerodectes; species Amerodectes protonotaria. Next base: position 19,224 of record JAOZJS010000645.1, read on the forward strand.
GTAGTTATGGGGATGATGGTGCGGCGGGCCGTGTGCTGGGGCCAAAGCAGCCACAGAAATCATGGTTCCAGAAAGCCGTGTACCGTAAATACTGGAACACCGACCGACCGACCGATCAACCACATATGTCAAACAAGCGAAAAAAAATTTTCAGATATTAGAAACCGTTAGATATAAGAAACCGTTTGAAATAGCTAGCTAGAAAATAGCTAGAAAAATAGCGAAGGAAATCGCTTACTTTTGCCTTGAAGTTGCAGAATTTATTATGTCCGATGAAGCGTAAAATCTTGGATTGATCTGTAACGTTTTACTACAAGTAGAAGCAGCCGCAGTAGCAGTGATTGTGGCTGATGTCTTGCTCGAACGGTTACACTTTGCTTTACCGTTATTATTACGTCCGTTATTATTATTATTATTATTATTAATATTATTAATATTATTATTCGTTGGGTTGGTATTAAGCAATAATGTTTTTGACAGATTACTGGCGGATGAACATATAACATCAGGTATGATGGCGTATTCTGCTTCTTCTTCTTGTTCTTGTTCTCCGTCTTCTTCGTCTTCTTGTTCCTGTTCCTGTTCTGCTGAATCTTTAGCTGCCCGACTGCTTGTACGGCCGTCCTGGTCCTGTCGGTGATCCTGGCCATCATCATCATTATCATCATCATTATTATGGTTGCCAACAACCACCATTTCCTTGGGGTTATAATAAAGTGGTGATGATCCACGGCCACCACCACCAACACCACCCATATCCACCACGAATCCATTCAATGGGATATGTTTTAAATTTAAATTTAAATGCTCCAATAAATGTGTATCGCCGCCGCCAACAACACGGATTCCATTATTGTTGTGATTGTTATTATGGCCATTAATATTATTATTGTTGTTGTTGGATATTTCCGCAAAAACATTATTCTTTCGGAGATTCAATTTTTTCCAAACAAACGATGTTAACAATGATATGATAATCAAACCTTCAAGGTGGTGAAAACGAATAAGAACGAAGTCGAAGTGAGAATCGTCGAATCGAATCGAATCATTAAGTTAGGTTGTGGAAGGAGGAAGGGGAAGAGGGAGGAGCTAGGGTGTATTCTTCTTCGCCCAAAAAACAGAATTTACCTAAAGTACATAGACATGCTATGATCAATGAATATTTTATGGTTGTTTGCTTCGTTGATTGCGGCGGTTCCCCCGTCGTTGCACCACCGCCACCACCACCGCTAGCATATTTATCATTCCCGCCAAAATGATGATTTGAATTCATCGAACGGTTATTATTATTATTATTATTATGGTTATTATTATAGTCCGACATCATCGTGTAACGTGTTCCACCACCACCACCACCTGCATCGGCATTGTAAGCGGCCGAATTATGCTGTACCGCGTGGAGAAGACGATATTTCTGTTCACTGGTCATATTCATCAACATCGTCGATGACAGTGGTTCAGAATTGAACGATATTTCGCTTAATTGTAGCCATTCATAATGAAACATAAGCTCGATGCGCACAAATTGCCCAATTCGATTCTGCAGCGGTATTGTTATGTCTGGAATAACGGAATAACGGAAAAACGGAAAACAAACGAATGATTACGAAATCAATCACCAATTTGGTCCACTGAAAGGTTCGCGTGTGATTGCATCATTTGAATCCCAAAAAAACCCGGGAACCAGGGGAACCGAAAAACATGGAGCAAGAGGATTTTCTAAGCTAGAGGAGCTGGAGTACAGTAAAAAATAAAATCAAACTAAAAAATTCCATCCAGATTCCCCTTTTGAATCTAACCATCCGGTTCCATCATCAGAATCCTTCGCGTGACAATCGAGCATTAATAATAATAATAATAATAATCCTAGTCTAGTCTAGTCTAGGATTCTGACGAGCACGATAATTCTAGGGCAGGCGGGCGGGTGTGTGTGGGCGTGTTTGTATGGAAGAACAGGGAGTGGCCTATATTTACCTCTAGGTGTTTCGATCACATTGTCCATTTGATATTGAAATGTGATGGCCGATTGGCTCCATTGTTGATGATCCAATGAGAACCAAATCGATGCGCGTTGAAATGTTTTAATATTCTTTTGGAAATCATTACGGCAATTAAGGCTTACGCTGGTGAAATTAAATACTTGATCAAATTCGAACGCTATGGATGCTATGGTAACATCCGCCCCTTTTTTTGCGCCGTTGGGCACAATTCTGGGCCAACCAACCCAAAGGTGATCATCTTGATCTTGATCTGATTGTTGGCCGGTGGCCATACGCCCCCCATTCAAACCTGGTGATGATGGCTTGATACCATCGGTTAGCTGCCCGAGGCCACCGTACCAGATACCGGATTCGGATAATTGTCCATCATAGGTTAAATCCAACAATGGCTGTGGTATTGGCGATGGTGGAACATTAACATGTTGATTATGATGATGATGATGATTGGAAGCCGGCACTGCATAAGCCGGTAATGTATACGATATGGGACCTGGATATGGGATTAGGATGGATGGAAACGAATCCCCAAAGAAACAACAATAGAAACAAACAAAAGAATTTTTTTAAATTGAACTTTGAATTCTCCATCTCCATCTTGATCTTCATCTTCATCTTCATCTTCAACTTCAAGCCTTCTGTGGTCGATGTTTAATTGTGCGTGTGTGTGTGCGCGCTTTGGAATTTAATCCAATTTAAGCTCAGCACGAGGTTGCCGGAGAACACAAAATGGATATAAAGCGATGTTACAGATCCATCGGGATTGGTGGGCGGGCAGAGGGGCGTTTCAAATAAAACTTAATTTAACCTTTTCGGTTCCAAAACGTTCTTGCTCGGTGCTTTGTCTTTTGTTTTTTGGCACATCTAAAAGAATAATTTATTTTGATTTCTTTCGTTTCTTATTTTACGTTTCGTTTCTTACGTCTACTCTACTCTATTTCCGTTTGCCGCATCTTGCATAAGCATCAATTGGCGCCCTACGCCCGGCATCAGGAACACACATACACACCGAGGGGAATTGGATGGATTCAATTTAATTTCTTCTTTTTTTTATTTTATTTTAGTACGCCCCTAAACTTCATTCATTCACTTAGTATTTATTGCATTTCTAAATTCTTTGTTCTCTCTCTCTCAATTGTTCCACTTGTTTCCAGAGACGCCTGGATTGCCCGGGATTTTCCAGTGCAGAACAGTGTTTTACCTAGAATCCATTCAGCTGCTGCTGTTCCAGTAACTAGGTGAATATTGGTTTTAATGCAAATGTGTACATCCCGTGGAAGCTCTCTGGAGAAGATAATTGAAAATGGCCTAAAACGACACACACACAGTTAGACACACCCACGCTCACACCCCCTCGGGTCTCTCTAGTTTGTCGCAACAGACATTAGAATATAAAACGTTCAACTTCAACTTTCAAAATGATGATGGTAATCCTCGCTTTAGATCCTGTGCTTAGATCCCTCCTCCTCCTCCTCCGCCAGAATCATAGCCCTGGGATTCTGGCGGATTCACGTTATGTGGCCTACCCTTGTTCTAGCAGAGGAGAAACAATAATTTCAGCGAAGAACACGCTGCCAATGACAGCACACAAGCTCCTTCCTCGTTCTGACAAGCTATAATTTTGTCCTATTTTATTTATATTTTTTCATTTTCTCTCGTTGCCAGAATTTGGCTTTATTATTATTGTTATTACATAACTATCTCTGGTCCAGAACCGTAAACTTTATCGTTGTTGTTGTTGCTTTCAGGGTTCAGGGTTGCCCAACCGTTTTGCATAAGCGCTATTAGCATTGCGCAACTCCAAATTTTTTTTGAAAAAATATGTAGCCAATGTGCGAATCGTCAAGTGATTGAATTGAATGAAATTGCAAGCGAGAGAGAAGGAGAAAGCTGAAGAGAAGAGTGAGAACGTATCCTCCTCCTTCTTCTTCTTCTTCTTCAGACGAAGCTGTTGTTTTCTCTCTTCTATTGGTCGAATGTGATGACTCTCACCGATGACGAGATACACTATAAACAGTACAAGAAGAAGGGAAAAAGGCTGACCAACTTGTTCAGCAGCTGCAAGTGTGTCTCGCTCTGTGATTGGTCTGATGTGTGATGACTCTCACCGATGACGAGACGCACTATAAACAGTACAAGAAGAAGGGAAAGAGGCTGACCAACTTGTTCAGCAGCTGCAAGTGTGTCTCTCTCTATGATTGGTATAATGTGATGACTCTCACCGATGACAAGACACACTATAAACAGTAGAAGAAGGTGTATCCCTCTCTCTCTGTGATCAGTCCAATGTGATGATTCGAACTGGTGACGAGACGCGCTATTCACAGCACAACAGCAGTAGAAGAAAGTGTATTCCTCTCTCTCTTTCTGTGATTGGTCCGATTTAGGGGATCAAACAATCTATGAGAGGCTTGGTCAAATGACAGGTGTCTGAGTGGTGCATGGTGCTTAGTAAGCTTGCAATATGTGTGCACTCTAAGAGAGAGAGCTACTGATTTCTAGAAGGTATCCTTCTCCTGTTGAAGCATAGGAAAACGGATTAAGCTCCGGTCGGTCAAGAGCCACCTGAAAATCCTGGAAATCTTGTGAGCTAAGGGTTGGGAATCCCTGTTTGTAGTCCAAGATTTGTGAAGCTAACACAGGATTGAGA